>OY987255.1:110234725-110545551 GCA_963920725.1 Rhamphomyia laevipes
ATATTATATAAATAATAAGTATAATTTATAATACTAAATATAATTTTTATTATTTTAATTATTATGTTTAAGTGTATAAATAAATATAACATATTTAAATGTTATAAATATATTATTATTAAATAATATAAAAAAAAAATTATTTATTTATTATATAAATAATAAGTATTATTTATAATACTAAATATAATCTTTATTATTTTAATTATTATGATTAAGTATATAAATAAATATAACATATTTAAATGTTATATAAATATATTATTAAATTAATAATAATAATGTAATATTATTAAATAATATAAAAAAAAAATATTTATTTATTTATTATATAAATAATTAAGTATAATTTATAATACTAAATAGAATTTTTATTAATTTAATTATTATGTTTAAGTGTATAAATAAATATAACATATTTAAATGTTATATTATTATATATAATATTTAATTTATAAAAATATTTTTTATTATTAAATGAAATAGAATTATATGTAATTATTATATATTATAAATATATTAAATACTTATATATATAATATTATAGTATTATATATATATATATTTTAAATAATATTTAAAATATTATTTACTATAATAATAATAATAATATATATTTTTAAGATATATAAAATATTTAGATATTATATTTATTTATTTATATCACCAAAACATATTAATAAAATAATAAATAAAATTAGTGTTAATATATTATAATTATTAAATAATAAATTAAATATTTTATTTTTATATTATTTAATAATATTATATATTTATTATTATTAATTTAATAATATATATATATATATATATTATATATTTTTTTTTATACCATCTTATTACTGAGTATGTATCATCATCATTTTATTTTTTATAATTTTAAAAAAAAATTACAATTCTTTGAAATCTTCAATAAGTTGATTATATAAAAATTAGTATAGTATAATAATTTTCATTGAACCTTTACTTTCAATAATGAATAAAAAATAATTATTGAAATACAGTGGATAACAATCTACAATCAAATTCATTAAAAAATATTTTTTTTATATATTCTTTTTGGTAGGCCGATGTCATCAATTCATTAGCATTTGATATCAGTTCCCTTCACTAAAAAATATTTTTTTTTTTTTTTTTGATAGTCAGTTTAGAAAAATTTATTAGGATTTGATATCAATTCCCTACACTATTTTAATTTATAAAACAAAAAAAAAATATTTAAAAATTTTTTTTTTTGGAAGGCCGATGTCATCAATTCATTAGCATTTGATATCAGTTCCCTTCACTAAAAAATATTTTTTTTTGTTTGATAGTCAGTTTAGAAAAATTTATTAGGATTTGATATCAATTCCCTACACTATTTTAATTTATAAAACAAAAACAAAAAATATTTAAAAAAAAAATTTTTTGGAAGGCCGATGTCATCAATTCATTAGCATTTGATATCAGTTCCCTTCACTAAAAAATATTTTTTTTTTTTTGATAGTCAGTTTAGAAAAATTTATTAGGATTTGATATCAATTCCCTGCACTATTTTAATTTATAAAACGAAAAAAAAAATTTTAAATTTTTTTTTTTGGTAGGCCGATGTCATCAATTCATTAGCATTTGATATCAGTACCCTTCACTAAAAAATATTTTTTTTTTTTTTTGATAGTCAGTTTAGAAAAATTTATTAGGATTTGATATCAATTCCCTACACTATTTTAATTTATAAAACGAAAAAAAAAAATTAAAATTTTTTTTTTTTGGTAGGCCGATGTCATCAATTCATTAGCATTTGATATCAGTTCCCTTCACTAAAAAATATTTTTTTTTTTTTTGATAGTCAGTTTAGAAAAATTTATTAGGTGTTGATATCAATTCCCTACACTATTTTAATTTATAAAACAAAAAAAAAAATATTTAAAATTTTTTTTTTTGGAAGGCCGATGTCATCAATTCATTAGCATTTGATATCAGTTCCCTTCACTAAAAAATATTTTTTTTTTTTTTTGATAGTCAGTTTAGAAAAATTTATTAGGATTTGATATCAATTCCCTACACTATTTTAATTTATAAAACAAAAAAAAAAATATTTAAAAATTTTTTTTTTGGAAGGCCGATGTCATCAATTCATTAGCATTTGATATCAGTTCCCTTCACTAAAACATTTTTTTTTTTTTTTTTGATAGTCAGTTTAGAAAAATTTATTAGGATTTGATATCAATTCCCTACACTATTTTAATTTATAAAACGAAAAAAAAAAATTTAAAAATTTTTTTTTTTGGTAGGCCGATGTCATCAATTCATTAGCATTTGATATCAGTTCGCTTCACTAAAAAATATTTTTTTTTTTTTTTTTGATAGTCAGTTTAGAAAAATTTATTAGGATTTGATATCAATTCCCTACACTATTTTAATTTATAAAACGAAAAAAAAAAATTAAAATTTTTTTTTTTTTGGTAGGCCGATGTCATAAATTCATTAGCATTAGATATCAGTTCCCTTCACTAAAAAATATTTTTTTTTTTTTTGATAGTCAGTTTAGAAAAATTTATTAGGATTTGATATCAATTCCCTACACTATTTTAATTTATAAAACAAACAAAAAAAATATTTAAAAATTTTTTTTTTGGAAGGCCGATGTCATCAATTCATTAGCATTTGATATCAGTTCCCTTCACTAAAAAATATTTTTTTTTTTTTTTTTGATAGTCAGTTTAGAAAAATTTATTAGGATTTGATATCAATTCCCTACACTATTTTAATTTATAAAACGAAAAAAAAAAATATTTAAATTTTTTTTTTTTTGGAAGGCCGATGTCATCAATTCATTAGCATTTGATATCAGTTCCCTTCACTAAAAAATATTTTTTTTTTTTTTTTGATAGTCAGTTTAGAAAAATTTATTAGGTGTTGATATCAATTCCCTACACTATTTTAATTTATAAAACAAAACAAAAAAAATTAAAAATTTTGTTTGTGGAAGGCCGATGTCATCAATTCATTACCATTTGATATCAGTTCCCTTCACTATTATGATTTATATATTTTTTTTTATAAATATATACATATGAGTATAAATTCATATAATATTTGTATATTTCTATTTGTACATATTAAATATATATATATATGTCTAAAAATATACATACTAATTGTATTAACATGATAAAAATAATAAATAAAAATGTGTTGTTAACATCTTTTACTTAAAAATTGATGTGTTGTTTGCATCATTTTTTTAAGAGCAAAAAAGTCTCGTGGTTTTATATAGCCACAAAACCGAGTGAGATCATGGAAAAATTTATTATTTTTGTAATGAATGTCCATATGTGATCATAAAATTTAATAAATTAATAAATTTATTTGAAAAAATACGAATTTTTTAAAAAGGTATCAAGTGATAGCGAATCATTAGAAAGTACTACAAGTACTTGAGTTGTATATGTACGTGTATGTATTTTTAATAAATTTACATATATTCTACATCATCAAAATTATATATAAAAATAACATTATTCTGGTTGATCCTGCCAGTAGTTATATGCTTGTCTCAAAGATTAAGCCATGCATGTCTAAGTACACACGAATTAAAAGTGAAACCGCAAAAGGCTCATTATATCAGTTATGGTTCCTTAGATCATTAACAGTTACTTGGATAACTGTGGTAATTCTAGAGCTAATACATGCAATTATAAACACGGACCTTATGGAACGTGTGCTTTTATTAGGCTAAAACCAAGCGATACCTTCGGGAATCGTTATACTGGTTGAACTCTAGATAACTTGCTGATCGTATGGTCTTGTACCGACGACAGATCTTTCAAATGTCTGCCCTATCAACTATTGATGGTAGTATCTTGGACTACCATGGTTGCAACGGCTAACGGGGAATCAGGGTTCGATTCCGGAGAGGGAGCCTGAGAAACGGCTACCACATCTAAGGAAGGCAGCAGGCGCGTAAATTACCCACTCCCAGCACGGGGAGGTAGTGACGAAAAATAACAATACAGGACTCATATCCGAGGCCCTGTAATTGGAATGAGTACACTTTAAATCCTTTAACAAGGACCTATTGGAGGGCAAGTCTGGTGCCAGCAGCCGCGGTAATTCCAGCTCCAATAGCGTATATTAAAGTTGTTGCGGTTAAAACGTTCATAGTTGAACTTGTGCTTCATACGGGTAGTACACCTATAATTTGGGTTTGTACATTACCTTATTGTATGTAAGCGTATTACCGGTAAAGTTCTAATATATTATAATATTTATTTATTATAATGTATACCTCCTATTTAAACCTGCTTCAGTGCTCTTTACCGAGTATTGTTGTGGGCCGGTACAATTACTTTGAACAAATTAGAGTTCTTAAAGCAGGCTCCAAATGCCTGAATATTTTGTGCATGGAATAATGGAATAAGACCTCTGTTCTACTTTCATTGGTTTTTAGATCAAGAGGTAATGATTAATAGAAGCAGTTGGGGGCATTAGTATTACGACGCGAGAGGTGAAATTCTTGGACCGTCGTAAGACTAACTTAAGCGAAAGCATTTGCCAAAGATGTTTTCATTAATCAAGAACGAAAGTTAGAGGTTCGAAGGCGATCAGATACCGCCCTAGTTCTAACCATAAACGATGCCAGCTAGCAATTGGGTATAGCTACTATTATGGCTTTCTCAGTCGCTTCCCGGGAAACCAAAGCTTTTGGGCTCCGGGGGAAGTATGGTTGCAAAGCTGAAACTTAAAGGAATTGACGGAAGGGCACCACCAGGAGTGGAGCCTGCGGCTTAATTTGACTCAACACGGGAAAACTTACCAGGTCCGAACATAAATGAGTAAGACAGATTGATAGCTCTTTCTCGAATCTATGGGTGGTGGTGCATGGCCGTTCTTAGTTCGTGGAGTGATTTGTCTGGTTAATTCCGATAACGAACGAGACTCAAATATATTAAATAGATGCATTCAGGATTATGATGTTGAACCTTGCATAACCTTCATTCATGAGTATAGTAAAATATATAAGTGTTTGAATGCGTTTATGTAAGTGGAGTCGTACCTGTTTGTTTGTCCCATTATAACGGACACTAGCTTCTTAAATGGACAAATTGCGTCGAGCAATAATGAGATTGAGCAATAACAGGTCTGTGATGCCCTTAGATGTCCTGGGCTGCACGCGCGCTACAATGAAAGTATCAACGTGTATTTCCTAGACCGAGAGGTCTGGGTAAACCGCTGAATCACTTTCATGCTTGGGATTGTGAACTGAAACTGTTCACATGAACCTGGAATTCCCAGTAAGTGCGAGTAATTAACTCGCATTGATTACGTCCCTGCCCTTTGTACACACCGCCCGTCGCTACTACCGATTGAATTATTTAGTGAGGTCTCCGGACGTGATCACTGTGACGTCTTGTGTGTTGCGGTTGTTTCGCAAAACTTGACCGAACTTGATTATTTAGAGGAAGTAAAAGTCGTAACAAGGTTTCCGTAGGTGAACCTGCGGAAGGATCATTAATGTGATTCTTTCTAAAAGGAAACAAAAAAAAACAATAAAGAAATTTATTTAGTTTTTATAAATATAATTTTATATATATATATATATATATATTATATTAAAAATGTAGATTGTTTGGTCGACAAATCCACTTTAAAATACAATATGAATAAAGTTTTATGTTTCGTCATATTATTAGTGACGTTTCTTTTTTCATTCATTTAATAAAGTTTTATGTTTCGTCATATAATTAGTGACGTTTCTTTTTTCATATAATAAAGTTTTATGTTTCGTCATATTATTAGTGACGTTCTTTTTTCATTTAATAAAGTTTTATGGTTCGTCATATTATTAGTGACGTTTCTTTTTTCATATAATATATATTATTAAGTTACTATATATTAAAATTATTCGTCATTATAATAATAATGTCAATAATTAAAAAATTTTTGAAAGCTTTAATAAATTATAATTATTTTATAATTTCAAAAAACATCATATATATTATGTTGTACTTAAATATAATTAAAGAAACTATAATTATATGTTATTTTTCCTTTTTTTACGAATAAGTTAATATTTAAATTATTTTTTTTTTATTAAAAAAAAAAAGAATTAAATTAAGACATTCGCAACAAATAAATATATATGATGTATAAAATAATATAATTTTATAAAAAAAATTTTTTTTTTTTATAACAAAATTTATGACATAAATAATAAAAACAAAAAATTTATACTCTAAGCGGTGGATCACTTGGCTCATGGGTCGATGAAGAACGCAGCAAACTGTGCGTCATCGTGTGAACTGCAGGACACATGAACATCGACATTTTGAACGCATATTGCAGTCCATGCTACATGTATTTTAATTTATTAAAATACTGCATGGACTACATATGGTTGAGGGTTGTAAGACTTTTCTAATTTAGTTGCTTAATAATAAATTAATAAATTATTATTTTAAGCACATGTTATATTATTGAATAATATATATATTTATATATATAAAATTCATAATATTAATAAATGTAATAATTTTATAATATAATGCTTTTATATATTTTTTTTAAATTAAGCATATCTAGTAAATAGAATATTTTTATAATATTTTATTATATAAACTGGAATAGCTTATAATTATTAAATTAAAAAATATAACATTAAAAGTATTATTTAAATTATTTATTGCAATAAAAAAAAAAAAAAATATTATAACAACCTCAACTCATATGAGACTACCCCCTGAATTTAAGCATATTAATTAGGGGAGGAAAAGAAACTAACTAGGATTTTCTTAGTAGCGGCGAGCGAAAAGAAATCAGTTCAGCACTAAATGATTTTGTTATATTAGCAAATATCAGATGTAGTGTATGGAATATCTATATTCTAATATGATAAGTTAATTGTCTAAGTCCTTCTTAAACGAGGCCATTTACCCATAGAGGGTGCTAGGCCCGTTATGACATTAATGATTATTAGAAGATATTTCCTAAGAGTCGTGTTGCTTGATAGTGCAGCACTAAGTGGGTGGTAAACTCCATCTAAAACTAAATATAACCATGAGACCGATAGTAAACAAGTACCGTGAGGGAAAGTTGAATAGAACTCTGAATAGAGAGTTAAATAGTACGTGAAACTGCTTAGAGGTTAAGCCCGATGAACCTAAATATCCTAAATATGAAGAATTCATCATTAAAAATATTATATATTTATTTATATAATATAAATAGTGTGCAATTTTTTCATATGTGGACATTGTAATCTATTAATAATTTAATATTTATCATAAGATATATTTAAAGAGTTTATTTTTTATTTATTTTTAATAAATATTTAAATAAATTAAATATTATCGGATAAATAATTGATAGATTTTATTCATATAATGCTTACATTTTCGGATGTTATAATTAATATATTATATTTATATTTTGTATTTTATTATATGCATTTATATGATTAACAATGCTAAAGATTTAGGATACCTTCGGGACCCGTCTTGAAACACGGACCAAGGAGTCTAACATGTGTGCAAGTCATTGGGTATTTATTTATAAAAACCTAATGGCAAAATTAACTTAACTGTTAATATGGGATCAATTTATATATATTTATTTATATATAAATACAATCCCGGGGCGTTCTATACAGTTATGTATATAAATGAATTTATTTATTTTTTATACCTCTAACTAGAGCGTACCTTGAGCATATATGCTGTGACCCGAAAGATGGTGAACTATACCTGATCAGGTTGAAGTCAGGGGAAACCCTGATGGAAGACCGAAACAGTTCTGACGTGCAAATCGATTGTCAGAATTGGGTATAGGGGCGAAAGACCAATCGAACCATCTAGTAGCTGGTTCCTACCGAAGTTTCCCTCAGGATAGCTGGTGCATTAATAAGTTATATAAAATAATCTTATCTGGTAAAGCGAATGATTAGAGGCCTTAGGGTCAAAACGACTTTAACCTATTCTCAAACTTTAAATGGGTAAGAACCTAAACTTTCTTGATATGAAGTTTTAGGTTATGATATATTGTGCCCAGTGGGCCACTTTTGGTAAGCAGAACTGGCGCTGTGGGATGAACCAAACGTTATGTTAAGGTGCCAAAATTAACAACTCATACAGATACCATGAAAGGCGTTGGTTGTTTAAAACAGCAGGACGGTGGACATGGAAGTCGTAATCCGCTAAGGAGTGTGTAACAACTCACCTGCCGAAGCAACTAGCCCTTAAAATGGATGGCGCTTAAGTTGTATACCTATACATAACCGTTAATGTAGATGATTTATATTAAATTTATTTTTTATAAATTTTGATACATTAATGAGTAGGTGGGTACAATGGTGTGCTTAGAAGTGTTTACCGTAAGGTTGCATGGAGCCGCCATTGGTACAGATCTTGGTTGTAGTAGCAAATAATCGAATGAGACCTTGGAGGACTGAAGTGGAGAAGGGTTTCGTGTGAACAGTGGTTGATCACGAGTTAGTCGGTCCTAAGTTCAAGGCGAAAGCCGTAAAATTATAAGTTATTAGAAATTTATTTTTATATATCTTATTAATTTTATTGAACGAAAGGGAATACGGTTCCAATTCCGTAACCTGTTGAGTATACGTTTGTTATTAAAAGTGGTCTTATGATCATCCTGGCAACAGAAACAACCATAAAGAAGCCGTCGAGAGGTATCGGAAGAGTTTTCTTATTCTGTTTTATAGTCGTACTACCATGGAAGTCTTTCGAAGAGAGATATGGTAGATAGACTAGAAGAGCATGGCATTTACTGCTGTGTCGATATTTTCTCCTCGGACCTTGAAAATTTATGGTGGGGTCACGCAAACATCTTAACAGGCCGTACCAATATCCGCAGCTGGTCTCTATCAGTCTTGCACACCACCTGTATCACGTTATGATCACTCAATCCACAATCAGGTAGGATCTTCCACTCAAACTCGAAACGATCACACATACCATTCACAATAGTCAGATCTATATCGCTCTGTCCACGAGCACCGCTGAATGTATACCATTCGGAGGGCTCGTTGAGCATATTCATTCGTGATCCTATATACCTGGTGTAGTTATGGTTTGTGCGTTGACCCATGTTAAACAGATTAAGAGCAAAAAAATTCTGTAACAATGATGGAGAAAAAGAAAAAAAAATAATTAGCGATGTTTTAGTGATGATAATTTAGTTTACAAATGGTTTCAATAGATTGTTATGTACTAATTTGTTCTTTCTCCCTATTTTTATGATTGAGTTTGTAACGTGACACCCTATAAAAATAATAATTATCTGTAAATAAAAAGAAAATAAATAAACAAAAATTAAAAATAAAAAAACAATATACTTATCAAAATGGACGACACGACATCTGACCTGACTGAATTGTTGACGACTTTTGACATTCCAATTAGGAAGGCGGAAGTGGACAGATTTTGACAAAGCTTTGTAGAATATAGATAGCGCATGCCATCATGCAATTTTATTTGCGCATGTTGGTAGTAGATTATAGGCGCCGAAGAATAATAATTAGATTCAAATAGGAAATAGGAAATAGGAAAAGGTATAGGGTTAGGGTAAACTGAACTACTTCCTTCTTCTTAATTGGAACTTCAAACAAGCAAGACAGCAGAAAAATTAAATTAATGTCGGATTTTTTTTTAACAATTTTTGATAAAATAAATTATAGTAACGTGTATAAAATATTATATAAATACATAGATAATATTAATTATCAACATAAATTGGAATACATATATCTCCAGTAGAAAAATTAAAAGATAAAAATTCGTGAAAATTGGACATAAGTCCAAATCTACGAATAAGACCAGGACAGGAGTAGTTAAGGTATTAATTAATTCACGTGGTAAAATTATAAATTTTTTTTAGTAAATAGATATTAAATATTTTAGTGTCAGGATTCCATTAGAAATTGTTAGCAGTAATCAAAAAAATAAAAGAAACAAAATAGAAAATAGACATAATTCAAGCCATCACCGCAAATCAGAACATCAAATTTTTCCAGTTTTTTTATTGAGTTGAATCTTGTATTATATAGTACAAGAAATATTATTAGAAAAAAAAAACGTATACTTATGTATACATATATATAATATTTTTTTTATTCAATTTCGTAAAATAATAAACGACATATAAATTTAGTTTTGGAATTTATTTGCAATTTTTTTTATATACATATTTAAAATATAATTAATTCTATTGTAAAATTGTTGAAAACTATTTTAATTAATGTAAAAATTGAAAGAATATAAAATTATAATATTGTAAAATTTAATAGAATTTTAAAAAAAAAAAAAAATAGTCGCTAAAAATTAAAATAATATTATAAAACTAAAAAAAAAAAAA
This sequence comes from Rhamphomyia laevipes, assembly GCA_963920725.1. NCBI lineage: Eukaryota > Metazoa > Arthropoda > Insecta > Diptera > Empididae > Rhamphomyia > Rhamphomyia laevipes. The sequence goes on from OY987255.1 coordinate 110,245,076, forward strand.
TAATCAAGAATCAGCTCCTGTTTGCGCAATCAGCTACGCTGGAAAGTTTATGTAAGTACAAATAAAAATTTAAATAAAAAAAATACAAATAATTCTATTAAATATTATAAAATATTATATACAATTAAAATTTCAAATACATATATATGTATGAATAGTAATCAGTGAATTTAAAAATACAAAAAAAAAAAAAAAAATAATTAATTCAAATTAGATTCATTTTAAATTAAAATTGAAATAAAATAATTAGTAAAATAAAAGTCTAAAAACTTAATGAATAGAATAAAAATAAATTAAAAAGTAAAATTGAATTCTAGAAATCAAATCAAAATTAAAATTGAATTCAAATAAAAATAAAATTAAAATTTAAATCTTGAATTCAAATAAAAATAAAATTAAAATTTAAATCTTGAATTCAAATAAAAATAAAATTAAAATTTAAATCTGATGAAAATTGAATTAAAATAAAAAAAAAATTATTAAAGTATATTCCTAGAAATATAAAATTGTAAAATTCAATTTACATTGTAATTCAAAAAAGAATGATTATGATTAATATTCAAATTTAAATTGATAAAAATTGGTGAAATTCAAATTCCAATAAGAATATTCAAAATTCAAATAAAAAATTATTAAAATTTAAAGATAAATAAAATTTATTAAAATTCAAAATTGAATGAAATCAATTAAAATAAAAAGAATTATTAAAATTCAAATCATATAAAATTATTATTCAATTTAAATAAGAATTAATAAAATTCAAATAAAATAAAAATATTATTCAATTCAAATAAGAATTAATAAAATTCAAATAAAATAAAAATATTATTCAATTCAAATAAGAATTATTAAAAATACAAATTCAAATAAATTATTAAATTAAAGTTTACTTTAAAAAAGCAAATTAAATTCCAAGAAAAATTCAAAACAAATATTATATGAAATTAAAATAAAATCAAATAAGAATTACCAAATATAATTATAGTAAAATTTAAACTTAAAAAAAGTTATTCAAATTAAAATATAAAGATTTAAGTTAGTTTATTTTTGGCTATACCAGATTCAATTCAAATCTGATTTTGATTAAAAATAAAATTTATTAATTATGAAAGATAAAATTTAATTCAAATTATTAATAACAGAAAATAAAATCAATAATTATTGCAATTTAATATTAAAAATAAAAATTAAAATTCCAAAAAAATTTATAAAAATAAAATGATTTAGGAATATTTTATAAATAAAATTAGATAGTATGTATTATATTTCTTTATGAGTATTTATTTATTTAGAGGATGAGTCAATAAGTGAAAGTTATTCGGTGGGGAACTTCTGAAACAGTTCCGAAATGAAGCATGGCGATATAATCGAGTTTATAGGTTTATATTAATTTTTGCTATCGATGTCACGAAAGGGACAATACATTTAAAGTTCGCGCCGAGTATTGTCAAGGCAGTTTATTTATTAAAATAAACTTGACTAGGGGTGGGTAACGCGATGTGCTAAAACAACATCATTAGCTCAATATTCTTGTCGATTGCTGGGAAGACATTACAACGATTATATATTTTTTTTTTAAATTAATTTCAAGTTGAGTTAAGTTAAATTAATTGATAAACTTACAAAGAATCATTTATTTAGAACTCGGGAGTTAAAATCAAAAAAAAAATATATAAATAAATTAATGTCGTCTCAGTGTGACTAACCTTTGTTTATTTAATGTTGTTGAAGTTTTTATAGGTTCAAGTCTGGTTATTTATTCCGGAGTCGCAAATACAGGTGAAGTAGTTACACACTTCGTCTCCAGCCTGTAAACTCCTCCTGACATGCAAAAAAAATGTTAATAATGTGCCTCTCATAAAAACAACAAACCCCCCCAATCCGGCGAGCTAAGCTGTGCTTAATGCAAGGCATGTCAAAAAGTTGCTATGAGGGTACAACAAGCGCTTGACGTAGGTTATTCCGGATGTAACCCTATGTGTTAAGCGGTTCTATTAGAACTATACGTTTCTGAACGCTGGCATAAATGTCAGTCTTGTGCTTTTTTTTCGGGAAATGACAGTACATAAGCAATTATTAACAAAATGGCGCCCAACGTGGGGCTCAATAAACCGATCACTCAATGGAAAGGAAATCCTATACGGAACTTGAGCCCAGAAAAATAAATTTAAATTCTTATAAGCTTTGTCTTATAAATATATATATTTCTATTATTTTTTTTTAGTTATTTTGTTTTTTTTGTTTTGTTTTTATTGAGTAAAGTAGAGTAAATAATAGTAGAGTAAAACTAATAAATATTTTAAAGCTAACGTAAAATTTAATTTTCAAAACATTTTTAATTTTTTTTTATCATTTTTATTAATTTTTTTTTTTGTAAAATGTAAAGTAAAATCAAATATTATCACTATTAAAAACTGAACAGCATTTATAATTGAGGTTGGAATTGATTTGAAAAATTGTATTTTATTCGTAACAAATCCGCAACTGTAGGCTCAGCTAGCAGTAAAGCGTTGTTTGTGGGGTAATCACAATGTTTCAAAATCAATTCTTAACCAAGATGATTTTTGTAAATGATCAGGAAAATTACCCGATTAGTTGGATCTCTATGCCACCAAACGGAAGTTTTTTCTGATGATTTATTATTAGTTATTTGGGTCATATCGAAGGTTAAATAAATTTCGAAAAATTCAAATATTCATCGTATTTAATAAATCTTATAGATAATTAATACATGTTGAATATTTGAGAGTAGAAATTTAAAACAAATAATCTTCGACGTCGGCAGGAATATATTAAAAAGTAGTAATTTGGAAGCAGAATTAATATAAAGTTTATAAAATAAAAAATAAAAAAAAAAAAACACTGATATAGATCGAAATATCGAACAAGCCATGTTTCATTAGGGATTTGTTGATTTAGGAAACCACCGGTTAGTCAATCTAATCAGAATCCATTATTTAGTAGTGTTTTTATTAGTACAACTAATTAACACCAGGTAGAAAAGTTATTTTGAATTGAGGTAGATTTAGAACTTTTATATTATATTGAATTTTTTTTTTTGATTATATTATAATATAAAAACAATATTATATTATATTGAAGTTTTTAGAGCAAAATTTAAATACAATTTTCAGATATATTTTTTTATATATTTTTCCAATATAAATAAAATTGACAGTGACTGACTACATAAAAGTATAGTTTTCAAAACTGAAACTTTAATTTTTTTTATTCCTATCGCGTAAGTTTATTCTCTTTATATCATGGGTAAATCTACAAACACAAATCCACCAAAAGTTAAAACCCGTAGTGCCACGACTCGCGAAATTTTAGAAAAACAATTAGGGAAAGATATTCCATCGACGAGTGCCACAACAATTAACAAGACAAACCAACGAAAAGATTCCGAAAGTAGTATGTCGGAACTTGAAAATTCCATAAAATCGTTTGACTGTCAAGATAAGCAGGAATTAAGTAGTGTTGAAGATTGGGATAAAGATTTGAGAAAAGAAGCTGAACGTAAAAATTTAAAAAAGGCAGCTAATCCTCAAAAACAAGCTCCAAGGTATGGTTCAGAAAACGATGTTAACCGTGAAATAAGCAGACAAAACACAGATATAAATAAAAGCGAAATTCACAATATCAAAGCTAGCATTGCCCATCAAGCAAATAAAATTAATCAAATGCAGAATATAATGATGAATGTCACGGATCGATTAAAAACTTTAGATGCTGATTCAGTAGAAACTAAGTCGGGAATCGCACAAATTCTTCAACAGCTATCAGTAATGACAGCTACAAATATACAGAACGGAAATAATGGACGGAACCAAATTTCGGACAATACGTCAGATTCGGTGACAACTCAGACGGTTATAGACAGACCAAATAGAGGACAAACTATAAATAACACAGAAATCGTGGACAATGACCAACAAATTAATTCAGGACATAAAAATAAATTTCAAACACCAATAGGCGACATTAACTCTGCTGATTTTCGACAAAATGAAAATACTATTCGTAGAATCGACTACAGTGACAACACACCGACTTCGAGTAATGACAGAGAGCGACCATACATGACAGTACAACCACCATTACAATTACCCGGACAACAAATTAATGTACAACCAATACGACAAAATAGTGAACAACCCGGACAACAATTTCAAGTAAATGCGAATGGACCATCAGAGAATGACAGATTTGCTAGGTTAGAACAGATGATGTCGGATCTGATGATTTCTAATCAAGAAATGCGATTGGATCATAGTAATCGGAGACTCCAAACTAATCCAAGACAATCTACGTACCCAGACAGAAAGTCACCAATGTTTGATTGGGGAATCACATTCGACGGAAAAGGACCAATGTCGGTAATAGATTTTGTAGAGCGCATTGAAAAAATGACTAAGGATGACAATTTAGACTGGACGCACGTGACTAACAAATTACATGTATTACTTAGAGGACAGGCTAAAACTTGGTACTTTCAATACGTGACGCGACACAAGAACATTGACTGGACAACATTAAAAACAGCTATAGTGAACCAGTACCGCATTTTAGACTCAGACAGCGAAATTTTTATGACAATGATGAGTAGGAAACAGCAACCAGGAGAGACATTTGACGAATTCTGTACGGACATGACGGCATGGAGTTTGCAATTCAAAGCACCGATGAGTGAAGCGCAACTAGTTGATATTCTACGGAACAACTTAAATTTAAGAATTCAACAAATGATCCTGACAGCGGAAATATTCTCTGTAGATCACTTACGTAGCATTGTCAGAAAAGCAGAGCGTGTGCTGAACAAGACGAAACAGCCAACTAGATATGTTCAAGAATTGAAACAAGAGCAAGATGAAGATGATGAAAGTTCTGAAATGCAACTTGACGAACTAAAATACATTCGGAAAGATAACAGAAACATGCAGAATTATATATGTTGGAACTGCGATCAACAGGGTCACAGCTTTCAGGATTGTGGCGAAGTGCAACGAAGGCTATTTTGTTACAAATGTGGAACGAAAGAAGTAGCTAAGCCGTTCTGTCCCAAGTGTTCTCCGGAAAACGCCAAGAAGCACGTGATGAACTCGGAGTCAGCGCGTGTAAAATTCGAAACTCCGAAACAGTAATGAACTCGAAACTGACAACACAATCGCCACAATTATTTGACGGAGACAGACAAGATAAAATAGTAATTGAACAGACAAATCCTCAAAACAATCAGTCAGAAACACCATCAAACGCAACAGCGACAAATTTAGAACAGAAAAACTACATTAAAATTTTACCCAGGCAGCAAATAGTAACAGAACCGACAGTAAATAAAATCAAGACATACGAACAGAGACTTAAAGAGTACGTAACAAAACGGAACGAAATATTTAAAGACTTTTCACCAACAAATTCAAATAAGACCAAGAAACAAAAACAAATAGACAAGTGTAGATTACGACATAGAACAGAAAGAAAATGCAGAAAATGTATAGCGTCAACAATTTTAGAGACGAACGGTAAAGATCCTCGTTGGTATTTGACAGTACAGATTAAGGACGAAAACATACGCGGACTATTGGATAGCGGAGCAAATGTCAGTATTTTAGGTACAGGGTGTATGCAATTAGTTGAAAAACTAAAGTTGTCATACACGACAATGTCAACTACAGTACGGACAGCTGACGGGACACCACAAAACATTATAGGACATGTTTTTATTCCGATTGCGTGTAACAATATCGTACGAGACGTAAGACTATACTTATGCCCTGCGCTGCAACAGGAGTTATATTTAGGGACAGATTTTTGGAAGGCATTTGATTTAAAACCATCATTTGAAAACCAAGTAACAAATTCAGCACAAGGTCGACATGAACTGACTAAAGACGAAGAAAAACAAATTAACGCAATAATCGCCAAATTTCCGTCAATAAAAACTTGTGGACTTGGACTGACTGATATGGACGAACATAAAATAGACTTGATTGAAGACGATTCAAATCAGACAGTAACGGAAACAGACGATAAACTGAAACATCAATACGTACTTTCGAACACGGACCAAAACCAACTAGACACAATAAAAACTAAATTTCCATCGTGTGAAACTCAAGGACTGGGAAAAACACAAATCGAAACCCATATAATCGACACCGGTAATGCAGAGCCGATTAAAAGCAGGCATTGGCCAGTCTCACCGGCTATTGAAAAATTGATGTATGCGGAAGTAGATAGGATGATTAGTCTAGGAGTTATAGAAGAGAGCAATAGTCCATGGAACTCACCAGTTGTGTTAGTAAGGAAGCCAAATAAAATAAGATTATGTTTGGATTCGCGAGCTGTAAATGCAGTAACAAAAAAGGACGCTTATCCGTTGCCGCATATTGAAGGGTTGCTAAGCAGATTACAGGATACTAGGTACATTAGCAGTATAGATTTGAAGGATGCATTCTGGCAGATACCGCTGGAAGAAAAATCAAGGGAAAAAACTGCTTTTACAATACCTGGTAGACCATTGTACCAGTTTAAAGTAATGCCGTTTGGGCTATGCAACGCTGCGCAACGAATGTGTCGATTAATGGACAAGGTTATACCACTACAACTACGTGACAGAGTTTTTGTATATTTGGACGACTTACTAATAATTTCACCGGACTTAAAATCACACTTAGACACTTTGAACGCAGTAGCGATCCAATTACGTAAATCTGGACTGACAATTAACGTTGACAAAAGCAAATTCTGTTTTCAAGAACTGAAATATTTAGGCTATATAGTATCGAACGGAAGTCTGAAACCCGATCCGTCGAAAGTAGAAGCGATCAGTAATTTCGCGACTCCGAAAACGCTGAAGCAGGTTAGAAGATTTTTGGGAATGGCGGGATGGTACAGACGCTTTATTAATAACTTTGCTATATTAGCGTCAGCAATTTCTGATACACTTAAAACTACAGATAAAACAAACAAAAAATTTATGTGGACATCGGCAGCACAAGAATCGTTTGAAAAGTTAAAAGCAGCACTGACATCAGCACCAGTGTTGGTAAACCCTGATTTTACGAAAAGATTCTATGTTCAGTGTGACGCGTGTACATCAGGAGTTGGAAGTGTATTATTTCAAATGTCTGACGATGGAAAAGAAAATCCAATTGCATTTTTTTCGAAAAAATTAAATTCGGCGCAACGCAACTACAGCATTACAGAACTAGAATGTCTGGCTGCAGTGCTAAGCGTCAAAAGATTCAGACCATACATAGAGGGTTTACCATTTACGATCATAACCGACCACGCAAGCTTAAAATGGCTGATGGGACAAAAGGATTTAAGTGGACGCTTAGCACGGTGGAGCTTAAAACTACAAAGTTTTGACTTCAATATTGAGCACCGGAAAGGCAGCCAGAATGTAGTTGCGGACACTTTATCACGTGCCGAATGTGTAGATGAAATCGTGATGATGGTGACAGAACTAGACATTGAAAACAGTGACAATTTTTCGGACCCTGAATACTTGGAAATTATAAAGACAGTAGTAGACAATACGGAACGACTCCCTGACTTAAAAGTAATTGACGGACGAGTGTACAAACGGACGGAAAGACGGATCGGAGACGCAGACCAAGACGCGAATACGTGGAAATTGTGGATACCGAACGGACTGACTAAATCCAGAATTCAGAACTTTCATGATCCACCCAATGCAGCTCACGGCGGGGTGAGCAAGACAATTTATAGGGTAAAACAATTATTTTATTGGCCAGGAATGGCGAAACAAATACAAAATTATATTATGAACTGCGATGCATGTAAAGAATCGAAAGCACCGAACGTTGTTTTACGTCCGGAAATGGGCCAACAAATCCTTGTAGAACGCCCGTGGCAGCGTCTTTACATAGACTTGTTAGGACCATATCCCAGGTCGAAAAGAGGATACACATCGATACTTATAGTATTGGACCAATTTTCTAAATATGTCTTGTTAAAACCATTCGGTAGTCCAACGTCTCTAAATGTTTGTAGATATTTAGAAGAGGACGTCTTCAATGTATTCGGTGTTCCACAGTCAATCTATTCAGACAACGGCGTACAATTTACCGCCAAAAATTTTCAAAATCTACTGAGAGATTATGAGATAAAACATTTAAAAACACCAATTTATTCACCCCAATCAAATCAGTCTGAGCGTGTGAACAGATCCATTTTAGCTGCAATACGAACCTACATTACAAACGATCATCGTGATTGGGATCTGAACCTCCAGAAAATAGCTTGTTCACTTCGTAATTCAGTGCATGAATCCATAGGAACATCGCCATATTACGTGTTGTTTGGTTGCAACATGGTCACTCATGGATCCATGTACCCAATTTTGAAGCGTCTTGATAGTTTGAATGAAAATATTGACGTTTTACCAAAAGAAGAAAAGATAAGGTTAATCAGAGATAAAGTTTTAAAAATGTTGGAGAAAGCTCATAAGAAACATGAGAAAATATATAATCTGAGATCGAAGCAGCGTAAATTTGTAGTTGGACAAATTGTTTTTAGGAGGAATTTTATCCAAAGTAATTTCGCTGCGAAAATAAATGCAAAATTGGCGAAAAAGTTCCTAAAAAGTAAAGTTTCGAAAACAGTTGGACAAAATCGTTATGAACTGACCGACATGGATGGCAAAAAAATAATTGGTGTCTTCCATGCAAAAGATTTAAAATAATAAACACACTGATATGACGATCTCAGGGTTTCATGTGGGTCGATTTCATAAATAAAACAAACTGCAAATCGTATTTTTTTTTTGTCCAAATTTGTCATTATTTTTGGCAAATACAAAATTGAATATCATTATAATCCATGATTTCTTCTATCAGCGTAAAATTGTAATGTACATCCTAAAATAAAAATAAATACGTTAAAATTAAGATAGTTAACTTCCACAATATATTATATGTTATACTATTTCTAGGAAGAATTCCTCGTGATTCCGAACAACAATTAATTTTTTTATCGTAGAGAAACTTTAAATATATTAAAATATTGGATAATATAGTAAATAATTGGTCACGAATTTTCAGATCCTTTGGTACAACGGGTGGTACATTTGACCAAAGTACCTGCTTTGTAACGTGACACCCTATAAAAATAATAATTATCTGTAAATAAAAAGAAAATAAATAAACAAAAATTAAAAATAAAAAAACAATATACTTATCAAAATGGACGACACGACATCTGACCTGACTGAATTGTTGACGACTTTTGACATTCCAATTAGGAAGGCGGAAGTGGACAGATTTTGACAAAGCTTTGTAGAATATAGATAGCGCATGCCATCATGCAATTTTATTTGCGCATGTTGGTAGTAGATTATAGGCGCCGAAGAATAATAATTAGATTCAAATAGGAAATAGGAAATAGGAAAAGGTATAGGGTTAGGGTAAACTGAACTACTTCCTTCTTCTTAATTGGAACTTCAAACAAGCAAGACAGCAGAAAAATTAAATTAATGTCGGATTTTTTTTTAACAATTTTTGATAAAATAAATTATAGTAACGTGTATAAAATATTATATAAATACATAGATAATATTAATTATCAACATAAATTGGAATACATATATCTCCAGTAGAAAAATTAAAAGATAAAAATTCGTGAAAATTGGACATAAGTCCAAATCTACGAATAAGACCAGGACAGGAGTAGTTAAGGTATTAATTAATTCACGTGGTAAAATTATAAATTTTTTTTAGTAAATAGATATTAAATATTTTAGTGTCAGGATTCCATTAGAAATTGTTAGCAGTAATCAAAAAAATAAAAGAAACAAAATAGAAAATAGACATAATTCAAGCCATCACCGCAAATCAGAACATCAAATTTTTCCAGTTTTTTTATTGAGTTGAATCTTGTATTATATAGTACAAGAAATATTATTAGAAAAAAAAAACGTATACTTATGTATACATATATATAATATTTTTTTTATTCAATTTCGTAAAATAATAAACGACATATAAATTTAGTTTTGGAATTTATTTGCAATTTTTTTTATATACATATTTAAAATATAATTAATTCTATTGTAAAATTGTTGAAAACTATTTTAATTAATGTAAAAATTGAAAGAATATAAAATTATAATATTGTAAAATTTAATAGAATTTTAAAAAAAAAAAAAAATAGTCGCTAAAAATTAAAATAATATTATAAAACTAAAAAAAAAATAATAATCAAGAATCAGCTCCTGTTTGCGCAATCAGCTACGCTGGAAAGTTTATGTAAGTACAAATAAAAATTTAAATAAAAAAAATACAAATAATTCTATTAAATATTATAAAATATTATATACAATTAAAATTTCAAATACATATATATGTATGAATAGTAATCAGTGAATTTAAAAATACAAAAAAAAAAAAAAAATAATTAATTCAAATTAGATTCATTTTAAATTAAAATTGAAATAAAATAATTAGTAAAATAAAAGTCTAAAAACTTAATGAATAGAATAAAAATAAATTAAAAAGTAAAATTGAATTCTAGAAATCAAATCAAAATTAAAATTGAATTCAAATAAAAATAAAATTAAAATTTAAATCTTGAATTCAAATAAAAATAAAATTAAAATTTAAATCTTGAATTCAAATAAAAATAAAATTAAAATTTAAATCTGATGAAAATTGAATTAAAATAAAAAAAAAATTATTAAAGTATATTCCTAGAAATATAAAATTGTAAAATTCAATTTACATTGTAATTCAAAAAAGAATGATTATGATTAATATTCAAATTTAAATTGATAAAAATTGGTGAAATTCAAATTCCAATAAGAATATTCAAAATTCAAATAAAAAATTATTAAAATTTAAAGATAAATAAAATTTATTAAAATTCAAAATTGAATGAAATCAATTAAAATAAAAAGAATTATTAAAATTCAAATCATATAAAATTATTATTCAATTTAAATAAGAATTAATAAAATTCAAATAAAATAAAAATATTATTCAATTCAAATAAGAATTAATAAAATTCAAATAAAATAAAAATATTATTCAATTCAAATAAGAATTATTAAAAATACAAATTCAAATAAATTATTAAATTAAAGTTTACTTTAAAAAAGCAAATTAAATTCCAAGAAAAATTCAAAACAAATATTATATGAAATTAAAATAAAATCAAATAAGAATTACCAAATATAATTATAGTAAAATTTAAACTTAAAAAAAGTTATTCAAATTAAAATATAAAGATTTAAGTTAGTTTATTTTTGGCTATACCAGATTCAATTCAAATCTGATTTTGATTAAAAATAAAATTTATTAATTATGAAAGATAAAATTTAATTCAAATTATTAATAACAGAAAATAAAATCAATAATTATTGCAATTTAATATTAAAAATAAAAATTAAAATTCCAAAAAAATTTATAAAAATAAAATGATTTAGGAATATTTTATAAATAAAATTAGATAGTATGTATTATATTTCTTTATGAGTATTTATTTATTTAGAGGATGAGTCAATAAGTGAAAGTTATTCGGTGGGGAACTTCTGAAACAGTTCCGAAATGAAGCATGGCGATATAATCGAGTTTATAGGTTTATATTAATTTTTGCTATCGATGTCACGAAAGGGACAATACATTTAAAGTTCGCGCCGAGTATTGTCAAGGCAGTTTATTTATTAAAATAAACTTGACTAGGGGTGGGTAACGCGATGTGCTAAAACAACATCATTAGCTCAATATTCTTGTCGATTGCTGGGAAGACATTACAACGATTATATATTTTTTTTTTAAATTAATTTCAAGTTGAGTTAAGTTAAATTAATTGATAAACTTACAAAGAATCATTTATTTAGAACTCGGGAGTTAAAATCAAAAAAAAAATATATAAATAAATTAATGTCGTCTCAGTGTGACTAACCTTTGTTTATTTAATGTTGTTGAAGTTTTTATAGGTTCAAGTCTGGTTATTTATTCCGGAGTCGCAAATACAGGTGAAGTAGTTACACACTTCGTCTCCAGCCTGTAAACTCCTCCTGACATGCAAAAAAAATGTTAATAATGTGCCTCTCATAAAAACAACAAACCCCCCCAATCCGGCGAGCTAAGCTGTGCTTAATGCAAGGCATGTCAAAAAGTTGCTATGAGGGTACAACAAGCGCTTGACGTAGGTTATTCCGGATGTAACCCTATGTGTTAAGCGGTTCTATTAGAACTATACGTTTCTGAACGCTGGCATAAATGTCAGTCTTGTGCTTTTTTTTCGGGAAATGACAGTACATAAGCAATTATTAACAAGTTTACTGATGATTTTATGTCTACTATTTCGAAGGGTCCTTTGTAAGTTGGTGTTAGTTTTTTGTTAGTTCGATTTTTTATTTCTAATAAAACTTTGTCGCCTACTTGAAATACTATTCCGTTAGCACTTTTGTCGTATAAAATTTTAGATTTTTCCTTTGATTTTATTTGATTTTCACGTATTAAATCATAACCATTTTGCAATCGAGCTTTTAGTTCAAGTACGTAATTATCATAATTATATATAGGTTCGATAGCACGAGATAAAGATGTTGGAATTTCTGGTTTGAAACCAAAAAGTATTTCGTAAGGTGAGAACTTTGTAGTTGAATGAGGAGTTGTGTTATAACAGAATACTGCGTAATCTATCCAAGTATCCCAATTATCTGGATCCTTGCTAGCGAAACTGCGTAAATAGTCACCTAAAGTACGATGCGAGCGTTGTAAAGCACCATTACTTTGAGGATGGTATGGACTTGTTTGAACTTTTTTTATTTTTAGTAATTTACAAACATTTTTAAACAAGTCACTAAGAAAATTTGTACCTTGATCGGTAAGTAATATTTTAGGAATTCCGAAAACACAGACTATTTTTCGTACATAAGCTTCCGCTATTGTATCTGATTCCTGATTAGGTATAGGAAAAACTTGAATGAATTTTGTTAGATCATCTTGAAATGTGAGTAAGTATTTATTATTGTTTTCAGATACCGGTAATGGACCGACAATATCTAGAGAAATTTTTTCGAAAGGTTTTCTTGCAGTAGAAGTTATTTCCATTGGCATTTTAATTTTTGCATATGTTTTATTTTTCTGACAATTGGACAGGATTTAATATATTTTTCTATATCCCTAAACATGTTTTTCCATTTATATTTTAACTTTATTCTATTGAATGTTTTCATTATACCTTGATGTCCACCTAATGGGGCATCATGGTAATCGTAGATAATTTGTTTAATTTCTTTTTCATCTGTTAATTGAATTATATTTGAACTAAAATTTTGGATTTCATTTAATTGATTTTCATTATTGTCTGCAGTACGGTTTTCTGTTGTCGAGGCTGGTAAATCTTTTGACTTACTTCGCGTGATAACATTGACATTGGCGATATGGAGTCGTGATAGAGCGTCAGCGTTAGAATTTAGGTGACCTGATTTATGTACAACATCGAAATCATATTCTTCAAGCTTTATGCGCCAGCGCATAATTCTTGAAGAAGGATCCTTCAAATTGAAAATCCATACTAAAGATTTGTGGTCAGTTACAATTGTTAATTTTCGTCCATACACATATATGGGTGAAAATGTGTAACTTTCCAAACAACCGCGAGCGCTTCTTTCTCGATCGTTGAATAGTTTTTTTCTGCGTTATTTAATACACGGCTAGCAAAAGAAATCGGTAAATCCTGTTTTTGTTCGTTACACCTTTGTGACAATACAGCGCCAATTGCTGCGTTACTGGCGTCTGTTGTAATAAAAAAATGCTCTTTAAAATTTGGAAATTGTAAAATTGGATATTCGACTATTGATTGTTTCAGCTTATTAAAAGATTCGTCACAAAAGGCATTCCATTCAAATTTAATATCTTTTCTGAGTAATTTGTTTGGTGGGTTTGCTATTTTTGCAAAATTTTGAATAAATTTCCTATAATAACCTATTAGACCTAAAAATGATTTAACCTGTTTGGTGGTTGTGGGAGGTAGGATATTTTGTGCAGCTGTTATTTTAGCTGGGTCCGGTGTGGTCCCGTTATCTGATATTAGATGACCCAAATACATTACTTCTTTATGTAAGAATTTACATTTTTCTGGTTGAAGTTTAAGGTTGTATTTTTCTAAAGCTTTTAAAACTTGAATAAGCTTAGCGTTGTGATCAGATAAATTTTTGCCGTAAATTATTATGTCATCTAGGTATACTAGACATTTTACTCCTTGCAAACCTGTAAGGACTACGTTCATTAAACGTTGAAATGTGGGAGGTGCATTTCGCAACCCGAAAGGCATACGGTTAAATTCAAAATGACCGTGGCTGGTACTGAAAGCAGTTTTTGGTTTATCGGCTTCATTCAATTCTATCTGATGAAACCCGCTTGCCAAATCCAGCGTACTAAAGTATCTCGATTCACCTAGTTGGCCCAAAATGTCCTCGATGTTAGGAAGCGGATAGGCGTCTGGTATCGTAATTTCATTTAATTTACGAAAATCTACTACCACACGCCATTTCTTTTTCCCATCTGGCCCAGACTTTTTAGGGACGACTAGTAGTGGCGAGTTCCAAGGACTGCAACTCGGCCGCACTATCCCGTTTTCAAGCATACTATTGACTTGTGAATTTATTTCTGTTTTATGTATTTCGGCTAAACGATATGGTCTCCGATTTATATGTGGTATTGTGGGGTCTGTATATATTTCATGAGTTGTAGCTTTAGTGGTGGTTAATTTATCACCATCAATAAAAAATAAATGATTATATTCCCTACATATGTCTAAAATTGAAGATTTTTCTTCTGAATTTAAATGGTCTAGATTTAAATTTTTTTTTAATGATTGAAGTCTGTCTTCAATCATATTTTGATTTTGATTAGTATTTATATTAAATATTGAATAGTCTTTTGTTGACTCAAATTTAATTTTAAAACTGTCACCAATTTCTATTGGTTTATCATTTGGGTTTAGGACACTTAGATACACGTAACCGTCATGTAGGGTCACTAAAGTGTTAGATAAAATAATTTCATTATTTATTAAATTATTTGATAAAATAAGTGCTTCTTCTTTAAAAGAAACTGGTCCATATTTAATAATTTTCTCAGCTCTAGCTGGTATAATAATTTTAGAATTTTGAGTTTCGAATGGAATTTGAATAAATTGATTATGAAATTTAAATTTAATATGGTTTTTCCCATAGTCTATAACAGATTTAGTTTCATTTAAAAAGTTTTCGCCAATTATGCCATCTTGACTTATTGGAGAATTTGAGTTGACGATATGAAATTTTATGGGATAAAGAAGATTTGTATTTGGTAATTTAATATTTAAGATAGTTGTGCCTAATGTTTTTATTGACTCTGGGCCAATTCCCGTTAAATTAATTGACGAGATTTCAACATCAGTATCATCTCGCAAAGTATTTACTTTTATTAAACAAATATTTGCACCAGAATCTATTAAAAATTTTGTGCCAAAATTTTCTGTTCCAGTTAGATTTAATGATAGAATACTAGAGAAGTTTTTATTCTCTGCGTTATTAATAAATATTTGATTTTTTGAAGTTAAATCATTAATATGTGATTCAGGTTTTTCTGAAATATGAGATTTATTTTTTGATCCAGGATTTTCTGGAATATTATTATGATTTTGGATTTCAGTTTTTTCTGAAATATTAAAATTATTTTTTGATCCAGGATTTTCTGGAATATGATTATGATTTTGGATTTCAGTTTTTTCTGAAATATTAAAATTATTTTTTGATCCAGGATTTTCTGGAATATTATTATGATTTTGGATTTCAGTTTTTTCTGAAATATTAAAATTATTTTTTGATCCAGGATTTTCTGGAATGTTAGTATGATTTTGGATTTCAGTTTTTTCTGAAATATTAAAATATTTTTTGATCCAGGATTTTCTGGAATATTATTATGATTTTTAATATGATTTATTGAGCACCTTGTTTTATATCTATTGCCTGGAGCCGGGTGCTGTTCGGGGCAGGCGTTTGGGAGTTTCCCTGAATATTAGTTTACCTAATATTATTACTAAGACGTTTTCTGCATACGTCTTATAGTATGGCCTTCCTTTTTGCAATAATTGCAAATTTTGGGAGTTTGTTGTACTACCGCTACTTGGGGTTTATTATAATTCGAATTGAACCTAGGGAACCTATTGTTATTATTTGTGCTATTATTACTATTAGCATTATTAGGGTTTTGATAATTATTACGCCTACGATAATTTCTTGTATTGTGGGTCGTTGTTTTGCACGTAGAACAATACATTTTATTGCTATCATTTTTATTTTGTAATTTATTCAATTTTTCTTCTTGTGAAGCTAAATCGATTACTGCTGATAGTGTTTCGAGCCTGGCAGCACGTAAAATTAATCTTAACGGATCTCGCAACCCGTTCACGAAACTATTTAGGACAGTAGATTCGTCTAGATTCGTCTAGTTACTGTCTAGAGCAGTTGTACTCGCCATGTTTAATTCATCATATAATTTTTCGGCTCTGGCCGCATATTGGCTTACATATTCTCTGTTTTCTTGAGATAAACCAAATATATCGGCCATTATTAATTGCACAGCGCGAAGTTTAGAGAAATTAGAAATTATTGCTTGTTTTAAATCATCCCATTTATCATAGGTATGATAACGTAAAACAAGATTATAGGCTCTACCGATCAATTTAGACGTAATTACATCCAGAAAATCATTTTTTTCTTCTGTTGTTTTGGCTCTTTTGTATTGAATTTCAGCAATTTGCAAGAACCTATGTAGTTCTACTGCATTGCCACTGAATTCAGGAATCATTTTGATTGCCTGTGACATATCGAACGAAGCCATTTTTTTTAATTTATTATTTTTTAATAAATTAAATTGAGTAGGTGACGGTGGAGGTATTCCACCAGAATTATTTGAATCGATATCCGAATCGCGATCAGAATTTTCTTCAATATTTGAATTATTCGAATTTGGAGTATCAGAATTTTGACTATTATTACTATTTAAATCTGAATTATTATCAGAATTCGGATTTGGATTATCTTTTATATTATTGTCCGCTAAAATTTCGTTATGAAAAGTAAATAAATTAGGTTTCTGGTCTGGTGAACGAGGAGTTTTAGTAGATTTCTGAAAAAAACTGTCGTTATTTTCTAAATTTATATCTTCGTAAACTTCTTCGGATATATTGTCATTATCACTATCCTTTGAAGTTTTCTGAATTTTCCTGGTTCGTAGACTAAGATTACAATTGATTCCAGACATATAATATATAATATAACAGAATATAACAGAAGACTACAACAGAATTTATAAAAATTCTTTTTTTTTTTTTTTTAAATTGCAACAAAAAAAATTCAGTAAAGAAATTCGCAACCAAGAAAATTTGTTTCAAGCCCAATAATAAAATATGTAAATATGTTTATTTTTTTTGTTTTATTAAGTACATATTATAATTATTTATGATAATATATATATATATATATATATATATATATATATGTTATGTTCCATTATTATTTTCTATTGATACTATAAAATATATTGAGGTAGGTAATGTTATTTTCTCTTCTTTTTTTTCTGGTGTAATTGTATATATTTTTTTTTTTACTTGAACATTTATTATTTATTCTAGAAAATATAGAATTTTTTTTTTTTGTGTTTTTTTTTTTTTAATGTCTTATAATCAAAAAAAAAATTAATTGATATTTCAAAAAAATGTATAATTCATGAAAACTGTTATAATTTAATTGTTCTGAATCAATGATTTCGATAATAAAAAAAAATTTATTTTTGCTTTTATTTAGATTTTACAATTACATACATGAATATTATGTTTATTTAATTACATGAAAATATATTATTATATTTATTTATTTTTTTATTTTATTATATAAATTTTATATATATTTATTGTATTTATCTATTGTAGTTTATATATATTGTAAATAAAATTAGTCGGACTTACTTTAAATTATTTTTCATGGCAGATGTTGCTGATGTTGCTGAAGTTGATGATTTTGATGATGTTAATGCTGTTGATGTAGTTTCTGTTGATTCCGATTTGGATACTGCTGCTGCAGCTGCTTCGGCTGCTTTTCTGGCTCTTTTTAAAACTCTGTAGCTCTCAAAAGATTTGGTTTCATAACCGTCATCATATTCCACAGGATTCATTTATTATTTAAAACGGCGCTTAGGGCCTCAGTTTAATTCGGTTTACAAAAAAAAACTTTTTCACTTTTAATTAAGTTATTTTCAAAAATACCACTTAGCCAGACTCTACTAAGTTTTAAACCAATTTAGTTTTTTGTAGTATTTATGTTTTGAATTAATGTTATTAAAATTTTGAATTAGTGTTTTTTTTTTTTTAAATTATTAACTTATTAAAAAAAAAAAAAAAAATTTATTTGAATCACAAGACAAATTTTAGTTCTGATAGTTGAGCAGATGCTTTACTCAAACTATCCCACCGCTGCCACCAATTATGTTGTGATAAAAATTAAAACACTTTTAATTATTTAATTTTTTATAAAAAAGAACTTTATTACTTCATTTAAACAAATTTGGATTTTATGATTTATTTTTAAATATTAATTATTTTATAGTACTTTATGTACTTTACTTTACACTGCTTCGTTACTGAATGATTTTCTTTTTTAAAATTAGTTTCATAGGTTAACTTAATAAATTTATTTCGAATTTATTTAATTTATGTAAACGCCCTTTTCGGACTTCAAGCGACCAATCCATATTTCTTATTTTACACGCGCTTATTGATTTCCGTTTTTACATTTGGTGACGCTCAACTGCATAATCAGTTTTTATTGCTTGTAATTTGAGCGTAACCAAATGTGTGAGAAATAAAATTAAATAAAAATGTATAATATGTTTTTTTTTTATGCACTTGAATATTTTTTTTATGCACTTGAAAATATGCATTATGCATAAAAAATAATAATGTTTGAAAATAATATAATTTCGATTATTGAAATTAATTAAAAGGAAATCAATGATATGAGATACTGTTGCTATTCCAGTATCTAGTTATGGGGAATTGGCCACATAACAATATGTGCATTAAATGCAGCTCGTAATGATAAGTTTGCTTGTGTTGGGGGTTGATAAATAAACGCAATCAATTTAGTGTAATCCTCAATACTTAGGTGTAGTATGTCCATTGTGTTTTTTGTTATTTAATTTTTTCATAAATATTCTTCAATTTATATTAAAATAACCAAGGATATTATGGATAATAAATATTATAGATAATAAAAATAAAACGTTTTTTTTATTTCACAACAAATTGTGAAAATTATTATTATTGATAATATTATTATCATGCTTTTTATATTGACACTTTTTTTATAGTTAATAAATTAACTGGTTTATTATAGATATATTTAATTTTATGACTATTAAATATTGATTTTATATAATAAAAATATATAAGTGCATTAAATGAAGTTAATAGTTTCTTTATTTAAATGTTGTAAGATTATTCTAGGCATTAATAGTTTCACAAAAGATATATAAACAAATATTCTGGCCTTACCGTGTTATAACATTTTAAATTTTTGTAACAAGAACATTATACCGTGAAATATAAAGGATCGAAAAATAATGGATTTTGTAAGTACTTCATTTGTTTTTAAAAGTAAAGTACAAATTTTTTTACCTATTTTTATTTCTTAAAGAATGCACTTAACAATTTAACTAGTCAAATTGCTGGTCTTTTGGGTCAACTAGCAACCGTGATGCAAGGGTTAAATCAACTGCAACAACAACAATTGCAACAACAACAACAACCACCACAACAACAATTGTTTCAAGAAGCACAGCAACAACAACAACAAGCCTTACAAGGCCAAAGTTTAATGGTTTCAAACCAATTCCAGCAACAAAAACAACAACCACAACAACAACCAACACAACAACAACCACCACAACAACAATTGTATCAACAAGCACAGCAACAACAACAACAAGCCTTACAAGGCCCAAGTTCAATGGCTGCAGACCAGTTCGACATTTATAACTCCGAATTAGCTCAAATATCAACACAATCATCGATTCAAGTGGGTTCAGGCTCTAAAAAGTATGTTTATATTATAAGAAAATCTGTAGCATTTAGCTCTAAATTTAAGGTTAGTAGCAACAATTATGTATTTAAATTACACGACTATACTGATGACTATACTGAAGATTTTTCACAGGATGATTTAATGGGTCTTCAAATTTCAATACCTTCTATTGAAAATATAAGACCTATTGGATTATCATTTAAAATAATTTCAACTATTACACCACAAATGATAACTGATTTATTAACATCAGTTATCCAATCAAATGAGTCTTTTCTTTCAACTGATTTGATTGAAGTGGGTGTAAAAGTAATTAGGGTACAGTCAGGTAAAGGATTATTAAATCCTGCTAATATGACTGATACAGAAATTATTGCGCGAAAAAAAAAGTATAATTGATGTAGGACATACATCCAATATTAGTTGTTTACCACAATCAATTATAATTGGTAAATATTTAGCTGATAATAATAGTAATAGTGTAAAAAAATGTTTACGTAAAAACTCAAAGCTTTTGAAACAGGATGTTAAAACACTGTTGAAAAGGGCTAACGTTATTATCACAGATACAGGGTGTAATATCGAGGAAAGTTTTAAGTTTCAAAAAGTATTACCTGATTATAATGTAACCGTATATATGGATAAAAGCGATAGTAGTAAAATTATTCGTTTACAAGGAAAGGGTATAAAAAGTATAAATCTTTTTTATTTAGAAAACTCAAAACATTTCATCACATTGAAAAATGTTAAATCATTTTATGGGAAAAAGTATGAATGTAACTTTTGTAATGAATTATATTCATGTACACATAGCTGTAAAGAATTGTGTAAATATTGTTACACATATCCGCCGTGTTCGTTTGTCGCAACTACAACTAAATGCAACTTATGTCTTAGAACTTTCCGTGGCGTCCAATGTTACGAAAATCATAAAAAACAAAAATATGGTAATGGTGTTGTTTGTGATATGATTAAGGTATGTGAAAAATGTTTCAAATTTTGTAATTTTACTAAAAGAAACTATAAACCACATAGTTGTGATGAGAAACATTGCAGTATTTGTAATAAAATAGTAGATAAAGATCATAATTGTTTTATAAAAATATATACAAAAAAAAGACCTGAAAGATTTACCTTAATCTTTTATGATATTGAAAGCACTCAAAATCAAATAATAGATTCAACTGAAAATCAAGCAATAGATTCAATCAATTATTGTCATATCCCCAATTTATGTGTCGTAAATAGAGTTTGTCATTATTGTTATTTAAATGATGATGATGACTTCCAATGTCAAAATTGTACAAAACGGCTTTACATTTTTGAAAATAGTAATGAAAGTAATTGTATCAAGAAATTTGTTGATTTTTTGTTAAGCATTACTGTTAATGATAAACATAAAGTTTGCTGTATAGCACATAATTTTAAAAGTTATGATGGTCAAGTTCATAGTTTCGGAATTATTAACAAGAAATAAACCTATTAAACCAATAATGGCAGGTTTCAAAATTCTCAAATTACATTTAATAGAAACATTTCATTTATAGATTCTTTAAATTTCTTACCAATGGCTTTAGCAAAATTTTCCAAAACATTTGGTTTGGAGGGTGTTTGTAAAAGTGACTATCTACACTATTTCAACACCGATGAAAACTATAACTATATAGGAGAATTACCAGATAAAAATATGTTTGCTACTCAGGGTTTAAGTTTTAACGACTTACAAAAATTCAATAAATGGTGGCAAAATTTAAAAGATTCAGGTTATGTTTATAATAACCGAAATGAGTTAATAAAGTATTGTCAAAATGAAGTTAAATTACTAAGAAAAGGTTGCCTTAAATTTATGCATGATTTTATATCATTGCCCTTTTATGGAAAGTTTAACAATTGCTCAAGCAGTAATGAATATTTATAGAAAAATCTTTCTCAAAGAAAACACATTAGGTATCATACCCAATAATAATTACAGTCCTAAACAACAGCAGTCATTTATAGGTTTAAAATGGTTAGTGTTTGAAAATAATAAAGTTAATGGACAAATAAAATATGAAGTAGTTTTACCAAACTGTGGTATTCAAGTTGATGGATATAATTCACATACAAATACAGTTTATGAATTTTTAGGTTGTTTTTATCATGGTTGTCCTAAATGTTTTTATAATAGATCTTGTATTTATAACGGTGGTACATTTGATGACAAATATAATAGTATAATTTTTAGACTTGACTTTTTTAAAGAAAAGAAATTTAATATAAAAACTATGTGGGAATGTGAGTTTAAAGAATATTTAAAAATAAATTCCTCTGTAAATAACGAATTAAACAACAATCCAATACTTTTGTATCATACTTTACAACCACGTGATGCTATATTTGGTGGTCGAACTGAAATATTTAAGCTTTACTGTAAAACTAAACCGGGCGATAAAATTCTATATTTAGATTTTATTTCTTTATACCCTTTTGTAAATAAAAACTGTCAATATCCTATTGGTCACCCAAAAATTTATAATAAAGATGAATGTAAAAATATTCCCGATATTACACAAATTGAGGGTATTATTAAATGTTGTATATTACCTCCTACAGACTTATATATACCTTGTTTACCTGTACGACTTAATAACAAATTACTTTTTGTGTTATGTAGGACTTGTGGAGAAAATGAAAACGTTACAAATATATGTACACATTGTATTAGGGAACGTAGTTTAGTAGGTACATGGGCCGCAATAGAAATTAAGTTAAGTTTAGAAAAAGGATATAAAATTTTAGAATTATATGAAGTATGGGAGTACCAAACAACGATATATGATCCTGTCACCAAAACAGGCGGTTTATTTACAGAGTACATGAACACTTTCATCAAGATCAAACAAGAAGCCAGTGGATTTCCAATTGATTGTAATACTCCAGATGAACAAAATAATTTTATAGAAAAATATTATGAAACTGAAAATGTTTTATTAGATAAAACAAAAATTATTTCAAATCCATCTTATCGTAACACTGCCAAATTATGTCTTAATTCACTTTGGGGTAAAATGATTCAGAAAATGGAAAAGAATCAAACTAGTGTAGTAACATCAATTGATGAATTTAATAAGCTCGTTCATTCACCAGGTGTAGAAATTCAAGACTTGTTTATAGCAGGAGAACAACAGATTTGGATTAAATGGCAGTATACACATACAGAACTCGCAACACCACTTAAACACGTCTCTTTACCTGTAGGTATATATACCACAGCACATGCTCGTATAAAATTGTATGAAGAACTTTATAAAATTGGAAAAAATGTTTTGTATTGTGATACAGACTTAATAATTTTTATAGAAAATAAAGATTCACCCTACAAGCCTGTTACAGGAAACTTTTTAGGTGAATTTACAGATGAATTAGCAGACTATGGTCCAAGAACATATATAACAGAATTTGTATCAACGGGACCAAAATGCTATTCATATAAATATTTTAATCCTGAGACAAATCAAAATGGTGAAGTTGCGAAATGTAAAGGTGTAACATGTAATTTAACAAATAAAAAAATTTTAAATTTTGAAAACTTAAAAAATTTACTGTATGATTCTATGTCTAGTGGTACATACACAATACATGACGCTAAAAAAATTAAAAGAAAAAAGGATTTGTAGTCATGACTGGTAGTGAATCTAAAAAGTTTGGATTTACATTCACAAAAAGAATTTGCATTGGCGATGAATTTGATACAATCCCATACGGCTATCAAGTACAAAATACAGTGTAAATGTAAGAACTAAAAATTGTATATGTTATCTATTTAAGAAATAATTTAAGAAATATTAAGATTGTTAAAATATAATGAAAATAAATATATAATGTTAAAAAATATCTTGTATGTCTTCATTCGTATTACACATTTCATTTAGAACGTTTGCAGATATCCAAAACCAGGAACAAAAATTATAATGACAAAAAAAATATTATTTGTTGATCTTCAGTTTGTAGTGGGTAATGGACATCACCTATTCGTTAAAGAATTGGCAGTACTTAGTCAAGGTTCAATAATACCTACACTATATTTTTTTAAACCTCCCTATCCGAAAGAAGAACTAAATGATGACGTCAACTTACAAGATAATTACATATGTACTAATATTAACAATTTACAATTCCATACAATACAATGATGTTGCAGATGTTTTGAAAACTTTTGAAAATCATAAACTTTATGTGAAAGGAATGCAGAAAAAAAATTTTTTACGTCAATACTTACAGCAATCATCATCAACAGAGATTATAGAGCTTGAAAATGATATACCCAAATTGAAATCTTTAAAAAATTACGAAGCATATTGCGATATTCATTATAACAAAAAAACAAATAATAGATGTGCGGTTCAAAATTGTATCAATATGTATATGTATATGTTAAGAAATAAAAAATTGGATTATTAAATTTTATTTTGTTTTTTATTTAAAAAAGAATTGTTTTTATTTTTACATTTCAATATTAAAATTAATATTTATTAAATTTTCGAATAATTTGCTTGAGCAATATAAAGGTATTTCGAAAAATAATCGTGAATAGTTGCAGTGTACATGTGACAGATTCATCGGGATATAGTAGTCATCAAAAGATAATTGAAATAAACTTTTTGCTTTACATTTTTCCATATATTTATTGAAATATTCCTTTACGTTGTTGGAGGCATTGTTGTTGTATGACATGACAACGTTTATAAATTCTATTATGTTCAAAAATTGTTGATGCTCATTTTTAAACATTGCAAAAATTTTATTGTTGTCGTTGTCCAAAGTAAAGTTTACTAATATTTTTGTTAAAGCCTTTGATTCATTATCTTCCAGAAGATTGAACAATAATTCAGTTTGATCTGCAGAACGTTTTTCTTCTAATTTCTTGAAATTGGTAAAATATTTTTCCCATTCTTTAAAAGAAATGTATATAGGACATTCTTTAAAACGATGGAAAATTATTTCGGCCTCAAAAGTTTCAGTACTGAATCCGATTATTACTTTAGATGAATGTTGATCATTTAAAAAGTAAGTGTAGGCCAATAGTAGGTTTTTTGGAGTTCTAGTTTTCAATTTGTTGTAGTCGTTTTTATTATACTTCTTTTCAACTGTTGTTTTACTTTTAGCTGGAGATATGCGTTTTTTAGACCCCTTAGCTGTGTTCATCTTAGAAAATTAAAACTTTTAGGCAATTGTATATTCATTTTATACATTTTCAGCTTTGCACATTTGCCATTTGTTCTTGGTATTTTTACTATTATTTTTGTTTACGCGTGTAAAAACTTATTTAAATATGTTCAAAACTAATTTATCGTTTTTTGCAAAATTATATTTGTCAAATTTATTTAAAAAAAATTGCATGCTTTTGCCATTACATCGGTACCATATATAAACACAACAATAATAACCGCATACATCGGACATTGAACCCTGCAGCTGGCGCCCATTTACAATATGACAAATTGAATTACGTTTTAGAAATTGTACAAACTCATTTTGTTGGGGTCGACGACCATATGAATCAAAGTATTCTATACATCCCACAGCGGGACATACAATTGCAACCCAATGAGTTCCGGGTTTAGTTGAAGGATCTGTATTAACAACAAATATTGCTGGTCGTTTAATAAATTTAGGAATTTTATTTAATGCATAAACTCCTTTAAATTGCTTTCGGGTATATTTATTGCATTTCAGTGTATTTGTAATTTGTAATGTATCCATATTATTCTAATGCGGAAATATCAAATATTTTTGTCAATGCCTCTCCGCCTTCTTCTAGGAAATTTTCCATAAACTTTTTCTTTAATTTACCATTAATGAGAATAATATCAATTTTTCTTATTATTTGCTGAAGTTCTTTAGCTGTTTCTTCGTTTAATAAATTTCCAAATGAAAAATTGTTTGTTTTGTCAATATCATTTAATTTATCTGTTGTCGGATATTTATATTTGAATTCTTTATTGAAGATTTTGCATGACTCTCTGACTCCAGTAATACTTATAGATTTTACAAAAATTGTATTTTTATTATCTGAGCAGAAACTCATATCCACTAACGCATAATTCTTATAGACCATTTTTATTATATGTTGTTGTTAATGATTATGTAGTCTATTTCAAAATGTGTTAAAATGACTAAGATAGTCTATTTATAGATTTGTGTACACATTACGATTTTTGTCAATTTGTATGCTGCCATCAAACTCACCGTAAACAATACATGTTACAGTGCTACTTAAAGATTTTGAAAATTTAGCTTCAATTCTTACTGTTCCTTGGTTCAATAAACTTTGGCAAGAGTTGTTACCAGATATGTCGGGTGATAAATCAAATGCTAAAATGTAATATCCTTTGCTGAACATAGCTTTTGTAATTTGATGTCCCCGGTCCGAGTGATGAATTCCGGTACCATTAAATAGTGTGTAATATGCACGTGTATCAATAGGATTTTTATCCGAATAATTCATTTCAATTGGTAAGTTTGGTATTTTAACACTATTTACATATATCATAAATTGAGTGATGTCGAAATGCTTAAAGTTGAAAGGATTTTTTGAACGTTTTCCCGAAAATGCTTCATTATCTGTCATACAAAATAATATAGAATTCGGTAGTTGACCTATGAAGACGTTGTCGAGGGATATGTTTGAGCTATTTGACGGCACAGTGAATGTTTTTAACTCGACATGTTTATAATGGTATTTTGCATTTGATTTTTCTAAAACGGCATTATGAGCAAGTAAAATGCTCGGATTTACTGTGACATGCCTCATAAATAATGTAGCTTCAAGTATCTTAATATGACTTTCATCATTATCGTCCGCAAAAATATAAAAATCAGGTTTTTCCAATGTTAGTATAATTCTTATATCAACATTATTTATCAATAGTGTAGGTTGATTAAACATATCGACATGAAGTTTACCCATCAATTCAACAACCCCACTATTATTATACGGTTTTTTACGTTCTGATGACCCACTATTTCCAGATTTTCCTACATCGTGTTTATCTAAATACCAACCAGCACATTCCAAATGTGTAGATGCCGCATCACTTCCATAATTAAGTAAAGATTCAAGGTATGCTCTGTAATTATAATTGTTGTCAGATGAAGTAATATTTTTTCCATTTAGTTGAACATTGCATTGTTTAATCATAGAATGTAGTAAATTGTTAACAATTGATGGTTGAGGTATTGTTCTTGGAGGTGTAGAAGTATCTTTGTCGTCATTCCACGCAGATCCGTCTTTCTTTAAAATTTGTACTTATAGTTTTAGATATGTTGATGACAGATCTCTATATGTATCTCCATGCCCCAAAGAAACAAATTCAATATTTGACAAATTATCTAACGAAGCTATTGGATTATAGGCTACTTCTTCTGATTTTAAAATACTTGATTGAATAGGCGGTGAATTAAATATATCCAATTCAGATTTCATACACTCCAACATATTTAATCGAAAATATCTAATACTCGTTTCTTAGGTGCTTTAACTTTTTTAACTTTTTTAACTTTACGTCTCTTCAGTTTGATATGCGAATGACTAGTTTTTGAGAGTTTTTTTCCTTTTTATAGTTCTTTTCCTTCCGGAACCATACATTGTATGTAATTTATTTACAGCTCCTCGTCTTAAATTCTTCAATGCTTCTTTTCCTCTATCTTGAAATACTTATTTAGGACTTGCTCCAGAAGCAATATCTGATAAAGCACCTATTCCACTTGAAAGTGCTTCATTTTTTAAAAAATTTATACCAGATGATAAAAGCGGTTTTATATAGCGAAATAATCCTCCAAAAATATCTCCTAAACCTCGACCCCTTTGATAATTTACTGCTGAATGAAACAGGGGACCTATTTCCTCAATATTACCTCCTGTTTGAGATAAGTAGTATTTTATATAATGACGGTTCATTGTTTAATAGCTAACAATGTAATAATTTATCTTTATTTATATAGAAAATTTTATAAAATGTAATAATATATTTGTGGGTATTACACTTCTGCTGAAATTTATATCATATCCGCATTTATCAGTTAACTTGATGGATATGTTATCAAAATCTTTTTTCTCTACTATATGGTATTGTACATTATAATATTTGATTATTGTTGAATCATATGCGTTTTTTGTTTCAATAGTTTTAACAACTCTTACTTTTGAATCACCAACAAAACACGGTTCTATTATATCTGTATAAATATTTATCATAGATGGTTTTGTTATTGAAGTAAATTCGCTTAAAAACACTTCAAAATCTTTTAAAAGTTTTTCTTTATGTGATTTAATATTTTTCACTTGGTCAAAAATAACTTTTAAAAAACCCTTGACTGTATATGATCTTTGTATTGGTATTTTTACATCAAGTTTAAGACTGCTTGTACTTATACACACGGCTACATATTTAGTATCTTTAATTTCTAGAGTTTTAGTCGGTTCTTTATAATTATAATTATTATCATTTGTTAAAAAACTATATATTTCTGAAATTAAATGCCGTTCACATTCTTTTTTGTTATGTCCTGGACCTCCAGAGATATTTTCAAGAAGTTTAGGTAAAATTATTGCCTTCCAATCACATCTTGAATCAGATTTGTTGAACGGAAGATAAGTTTTTCCTATACCTAATATATTTTTATCAGTGCTGCCGATTATTATAAATGCACTCTCTTCATAATCTTCATTGAAAATATTTGGTATAAAATCATTAATATATATTTCGCAGACACCTACTTTCCAAATACCATGGGTTAAATTGATTACACTTGGAAGTTTATTTGTGAAACTTGTTAGTGAATTATTTTGATAGTAATTAGTAGAAGCATCACTCAAAAGTGTAATATAAAAATCATCTCTTTGATTCATTTTTTTTTATCTATAAGATTTCCACTTTGCAATATCTAGTGCCGAAGGTGGTTTTGTTTTTTCCTTTTCTAATTTTAAAATAATTTTTTTTTCGTATTGGAAAATTTAATACCGATTGATTATCATTTGGCTTAGTAGAAGAACGTAATTGACGATTTATACTCGTATCCTTCTTAGGTCTTTCAAATATAGGTACTGTAATAATATCACCTTCATCTGTTTCAAACATACGAACATCTGATGAACTTATAGATTTTCTTTCTTTTATACGTTTATCTGCGGGTGTTGCTGAAAGTGCTATTTTTCTAATCTGATCATTATTATCGAAAACCTCATCATCAGTTCCCGAATCACTACTATTAATTTTCTTAGGTGGTTCAAATGTATACATTTCGTCTTCTGGAGGGTAATATTGCAGACCTATTTCTTTAGTTGATAATTCTGTTTGAATCTTTTTGTTTCTATTACTAACTTGTGGTAGATATAGTTTGGTTTGTGTACTCATATTTGACAATATTTTTTTATTATTTACACTGTTTGAAGTATAGGGTTTTTGTTGTAATTGATATTGCTTACTATAAGGTTTTTGTTGCAAATGCTGTCTTTTTTTATTAGCAAATTTTACAAGATTTTGACGATATACGTACCACTTTTCATTATCGGACAATTTTTTATTTTTTAGTATTTCTTTCATACTTTTATCAAGGTGTGAGAGTTCAGCATCATTATTAAAAGTATCTTTGAGTTTTGTATACAGTTCCGGAGGTATAACAATCATTCGCTGTAGCTTATTCATTTTTAAAATACTTTGATAACAAATCACCAACTACTCCTGATAATACAGAACCTATTAACAAGGGTAAAAAACCACCTTTTTGTGTAATAAGTTTTCTTTTTATGTTTATTGATTTTTTAGGACAAGCTAAGCAACGCAATATTTTTTTATTCTTATTTAAATGCTTAAAAGTATGTTTTGACACTTTGTGGTTTCCATTCAGGATATTTATAGCAATTTCACAAATAGTTTTAATAACTTCTGAATTACAATTTTTGAGCAAGATTTGACGCAATTTTGGTTTAGACTTTTTTAACACATGTAACATATGATGATTTGTTTTCAAACGTTTCATGTTTGTCAGATAATTCTGTTAATTGTTTTAATGTACAATAACATTCAAAATTATTTGGATTAAGAATATTTGTTCTAAATCGAAATATATCGTTGATGTCTTGTGTCATATCCAGTATTATATAACCATAAGGTATGGATGTTACTTCATTATATACTCTTAGAAATTCTTTAGAATTTTCGGGATAAATTTGTCTTGCTAAAGGTACAATTTGTGATTTGTCTCGAGGATTTTTAAAAAGCACCAGATATTTACAATTGAGTGATATATCTCGACTATGTTTTCCTTGATGAAAGACATTTTGGGTTATTAAAATAACCGATAAATTTCGATGATGTGATCCTTTAGTAAATAATTCACAAACTTTGGTATTGTAAGCATTTAACATTAAATCATCCAAAACAATTAATAGCGGTTCATTATTTTCATTACGGATATTTTCTGGAACTTCATTATGATATTCTAAATTTGTTATACTTTTAGGTACAGCACTGAATTCAGGGTTACACCATAATATTTTTGTTGGGATGGGTTTAATGTATTGTTCCATATTTCTAATTAACTTACATATAAATGTAGTTTTACCACACCCTGAGGGTCCTGCTATCATCATAGTAAATGGATGTTTAAAAACTATCATTTTTTATTGACCTTTTGTAACTCCTGATAATAAAATCTTCCTTCAACTTCACGACCCTTCAAGTCTTTCAATATAAATAAAGGATATGGTTCTCTATTTATAACTTTATATACTTGAAATATTTCTTTTGTCCATTTTGCTGTATATCCATGCTCAAAAATTGATTTTTTTTAACAATTCGCACATAATCGCCTCCAAATATATTAACATTAATTTGTGGATCTTTATTATGAAGATTTCTGTAAATATTATAAATTTGTTTAACATGGGTATGATTGACATCTGATGGTTTCATTTTAATTGTACTGTGATTCGAATTGTTATAAGAACTAATCAAATTTGGTAAAATATCAATCGTATTTAAACATTTTCTCCTTTATTGTACGATTAAATCGTTCAACGACTGCAGCTTTTTGTGTAGATAAAATTTGTGGAAATCGTTGCCGAATATTATTTTGTTTCAGATAATTTTTAAAATTCGAATTTTTAAATTCTTTACCTTTATCTGATTGAACTGTTATCGGTTTTCTACTACTATCATGTAAAATTCTATGAAAAACCTTAGTTATTTCTTTTCCTGTTTTATTTTTTAGAGGATATACCCAACCATATTTTGAAAATACATCAATTACTGACAACAGGAATGTATAATTGTCATTAAATTTTTTATACATTTTCATATCACATAAATCAATTTCCCATAGCTGATCGATATCTTGAACCACATAGTGATTTCTTTTGTATTTTTTCTTTACAGGATAATGTAAAGTATACACATCTTGTGATTTAAGCCAATTTTTGATTTTGCTATGACTCACTTTTTCAGTTTTTAAAGCAGCATGAATTTTTGCAACAGATCCATATATATTTGAACCTTCTTTATTATAATACACATTCTTAATTTTGGAATTAGTATTAACCATTGTAAATTGAGAAAATTAGTATATAAATACCTGCAGCATCAAAACAGTTCTATTTATATATAAAAGACAACTCTAAAATGTCGTTATTAAGTAGTGAAGAAGAACGTCTCAAAACATTTGCGTTTTGGCCTAAGACTTTTATCAATAAAAAAGATTTAGCATCAAATGGATTTTATTATTCAAACTCTGGTGATATTGTACAATGTTATTATTGTAACGTTCACATATGTAATTGGTTAAAAGACGATAAAATTGCGGACGAGCATAAGAAATATTCTCCTAATTGTTTTATATTTACGGAAGAGTATAACACAAAAGGTCTATGGATAGAAAACTGTTGTGTGGATGTTTGTGGTTTACATGATAGAGGAACAAAGAAGAAATTCTGCAGTTTACAAATCACACATAATCATCTTAATTATTTATATACATTTATATCTTTGTTAGCTTTGTTCTTTAATATGTTATCATTTTTTTATTTTTTGAATAAATAAAACTGTTATTGTATTTTTTTTAAATTCGAATGGAATAGTTTATTAATCTGAAATAACCTTGAATTGAATCATTGTTAATGAACTTGAATAATGTTAGTTACGTAATCAAGAAATTCATAAGTAAATACAAAAGCTGACTGTATGTTTTTCTGCTTTAATTTTACGCCTGTAACTTTTTTGTTTACAAAGGCTGGACTTTAAGTTTATAAACTGATCGAGAATGATAACATAAGAAAATAACAAAAAACATGTGCTTTTTTTTGTTTACATGGGCGGAATTTAAACGATAACAAAAAAACAGAAAACGACTGTAATAACAGTTTATTTATTTTATTTTACAGATGATTTACACTAGCATAAAACAAATTTACATTAACAGTAGTTTTAAGTAGTAAGGTAAAATCGAATTTACTCTACTGGTGGTTACAGAAGTATTACAGATTTTCAAGTTTTACAGGCACAACCCATACAACATGTTTGCAACCTATCAAAGAACTTGATCATCATACCATCTCTATATAGATATCTTTATTACACCACATAACACACATTGATTTCTAGTTATGTGGTGTCATTTCATATTCTGTTAAACGGACGGTCTTTATTTAGCGATGAACAAATTTACTCTACGGCAGTATTATTACTACTGATATCAGTTCCCTTCAATAATTTTTTTTTTTTTTGATAGTCAGTTTAGAAAAATTTATTAGGATTTGATATCAATTCCCTACACTATTTTAATTTATAAAACAAAAAAAGAAATTTTAAAATTTTTTGGAAGCCCGATGTCATCAATTCATTAGCATTTGATATCAGTTCCCTTCACTAAAATTTTTTTTTTTTTTTTTGATAGTCAGTTTAGAAAAATTTATTAGGATTTGATGTTAATTCCCTACACTATTTTAATTTATGAAACAAAAAAAAAATTTCAAATTTTTAAATTTTTTTTTTTTTTTTGGTAGGCCGATGTCATCAATTCATTAGCATTTGATATCAGTTCCCTTCACTATTTTTTTTTTTTTTTATTTGATAGTCACTTTAGAAAAATTTATTAGGATTTGATATCAATTCCCTACACTATTTTAATTTATAAAACGAAAAAAAAAAATT
This sequence comes from Rhamphomyia laevipes, assembly GCA_963920725.1. NCBI lineage: Eukaryota > Metazoa > Arthropoda > Insecta > Diptera > Empididae > Rhamphomyia > Rhamphomyia laevipes. The sequence continues at coordinate 110,278,370 of OY987255.1, forward strand.
TTAAATTTTTTTTTTGGTAGGGCGATGTCATCAATTCATTAGCATTTGATATCAGTTCCCTTCACTAAAAATTTTTTTTTTTTTGATAGTCAGTTTAGAAAAATTTATTAGGATTTGATATCAATTCCCTACACTATTTTAATTTATAAAACAAAACAAAAAAAAATTTAAATTTTTTTTTGGAAGGCCGATGTCATCAATTCATTAGCATTTGATATCAGTTCCCTTCACTAAATTTTTTTTTTTTTTTTTTGATAGTCAGTTTAAAAAAATTTATTAGGATTTGATATCAATTCCCTACACTATTTTAATTTATAAAACAAACAAAAAATTCTAAATTTTTTTTTTTTTTTGGAAGGCCGATGTCATCAATTCATTAGCATTTGATATCAGTTCACTTCACTATTATGATTTATAATTTTTTTTTTATAAATATATACATATGAGTATAAATTCATAAAGGGTCCGCCATCTAAAGTTTTTTTTTTCAACTAGTGCTTATTTCGTGAATGGTAACACTTAGCTCATGTCTGATTTGACAGACAATTAGTTTTATCCTTCCGCTGAACGAATATGGTTCATCCAATGCGTTTTCGCTTCGCTGAGTGAGCGAAATCATCTTTTCGGATGAAGCTCATTTTGATCTTGGCGGGTATGTAAACAAGCAACATTGTCGCATTTGGGGCACAGAAAACCCGCACGCATACATTGAAAAGCCGGTACACCCAAAACGAGTCACTGTTTGGTGCGGATTTTGGTCCAGAGGCATAATTGGGCCGTTTTTCTTCGAAAATGAGCAAGGAGTTGCCGTTACAGTCAATGGCGATCGTTATCGGGCCATGTTGAACGAATTTTTGTTCACAAAAATTGAAGAGGAGGATATTGGCAACATTTGGTTTCAACAGGACGGCGTTACGTGCCACACAGTCGAAGCTACACTCGATGTTTTGCGCCCTGTTTTTGAAGATCGCATTATCGGCCGCAGAGCTGATGTCGTTTGGCCACCTCGGAGCTGCGATTTGACACCGTTGGACTATTATTTGTGGGGTGCCCTCAAAGATAAGTGTTACGCCGAAAAGCCAGAGACAATTGACGCTTTAAAGGACAATATTCGTGAAGGTGAAATACAGCTGCACACAATCGATAATGTGCATAAAAATTGGACCGATCGTGTAGGCTACTGCATGGCCAGCCGAGGCAGCCATTTGAATGAAATTATTTTCCATTATTAACCGGAAGGATTGTTCTTTCAAATAAAAAAAGAAATTTGAGAAAATATTCAGTAGTTTTTTTATAGCATTTTCAAAAAAAAAAAGTTATTTGGCGGACCCTTTATAATATTTCTATATATGTATTTGTACATATTAAATATATATATATATGTCTCAAAATATACATACTAATTGTATTTACATGATAAAAATAATAAATAAAAATGTGTTGTTAACATCTTTTACTTAAAAATTGTCGTGTTGTTTGCATCATTTTTTTAAGAGCAAAAAAGTCTCGTGGTTTTATATAGCCACAAAACCGAGTGAGATCACCGAGTGAGAAAAATTTATTATTTTTGTAATGAATGTCCATATGTGATCATAAAATTTAATAAATTAATAAATTTATTTGAAAAAATGCGATTTTTTTAAAAAGGTATCAAGTGATGGCGCATCATTAGAAAGTACTATAAGTACTTGACTTCGTCCTACACTTTTTGCTCAAAAGTAAAAGTTGAATGAAAAATTACACTTTTTTTATCAGAAATGATAATAAAGTTAATTTAAAATATATTTTGTATATGTACGTGTATGTATTTTTAATAAATTTACATATATTCTACATCATCAAAATTATATATAAAAATAACATTATTCTGGTTGATCCTGCCAGTAATTATATGTTTGTCTCAAAGATTAAGCCATGCATGTCTAAGTACACACGAATTAAAAGGCTCATTATTTCAGTTATGGTTCCTTAGATCGTTAACAGTTACTTGGATAACTGTGGTAATTCTAGAGCTAATACATGCAATTATAAACACGGACCTTATGGAACGTGTGCTTTTATTAGGCTAAAACCAAGCGATACCTTCGGGAATCGTTATACTGGTTGAACTCTAGATAACTTGCTGATCGTATGGTCTTGTACCGACGACAGATCTTTCAAATGTCTGCCCTATCAACTATTGATGGTAGTATCTTGGACTACCATGGTTGCAACGGGTAACGGGGAATCAGGGTTCGATTCCGGAGAGGGAGTCTGAGAAACGGCTACCACATCTAAGGAAGGCTGCAGGCACGTAAATTACCCACTCCCAGCACGGGGAGGTAGTGACGAAAAATAACAATACAGGACTCATATCTGAGGCCGTGTAATTGGAATGAGTACACTTTAAATCCTTTAACAAAAACTTATTGGAGGGCAAGTCTGGTGCCAGCAGCCGCGGTAATTCCAGCTCCAATAGCGTATATTAAAGTTCTTGCGGTTAAAACGTTCGTAGTTGAACTTGTGCTTCATACGGGTAGTACACCTATAATTTGGGTTTGTACATTACCTTATTGTATGTAAGCGTATTACCGGTGGAGTTCTAATATATTATAATATTTATTTATTATAATGTATACCTCCTATTTAAACCTGCTTCAGTGCTCTTTACCGAGTGTTGTTGTGGGCCGGTACAATTACTTTGAACAAATTAGAGTGATTAAAGCAGGCTCCAAATGCCTGAATATTTTGTGCATGGAATAATGGAATAAGACCTCTGTTCTACTTTCATTGGTTTTTAGATCAAGAGGTAATGATTAATAGAAGCAGTTGGGGGCATTAGTATTACGACGCGAGAGGTGAAATTCTTGGACCGACGTAAGACTAACTTAAGCGAAAGCATTTGCCAAATATGTTTTCATTAATCAAGAACGAAAGTTAGAGGTTCGAAGGCGATCAGATACCGCCCTAGTTCTAACCATAAACGATGCCAGCTAGCAATTGGGTATAGCTACTATTATGGCTTTCTCAGTCGCTTCCCGGGAAACCAAAGCTTTTGGGCTCCGGGGGCAGTATGGTTGCAAAGCTGAAACTTAAAGGAATTGACGGAAGGGCACCACCAGGAGTGGAGCCTGCGGCTTAATTTGACTCAACACGGGAAAACTTACCAGGTCCGAACGTAAATGAGTAAGCCAGATTGATAGCTCTTTCTCGAATCTATGGGTGGTGGTGCATGGCCGTTCTTAGTTCGTGGAGTGATTTGTCTGGTTAATTCCGATAACGAACGAGACTCAAATATATTAAATAGATGCATTCAGGATTATGATGTTGAACCTTGCATAACCTTCATTCATGAGTATAGTAAAATATATAAGTGTTTGAATGCGTTTATGTAAGTGGAGTCGTACCTGTTTGTTTGTCCCATTATAACGGACACTAGCTTCTTAAATGGACAAATTGCGTCTAGCAATAACGAGATTGAGCAATAACAGGTCTGTGATGCCCTTAGATGTCCTGGGCTGCACGCGCGCTACAATGAAAGTATCAACGTGTATTTCCTAGACCGAGAGGTCTGGGTAAACCGCTGAATCACTTTCGTGCTTGGGATTGTGAACTGAAACTGTTCACATGAACCTGGAATTCCCAGTAAGTGCGAGTCATTATCTCGCATTGATTACGTCCCTGCCCTTTGTACACACCGCCCGTCGCTGCTACCGATTGAATTATTTAGTGAGGTCTGTAACACCGCACAGTTCGGTTGACAAATTGCAACAGAACCGGAGGACATCACTTGGCTTTGACATGTTAATTTTTAAATTAAATTTTATTTGTGGGGTGGCAATGGTACCCGTGCACCATTACACACTTCTTCGACCAACAAAAAAAAATGTTGGCCCACTCAATAAAAAAAATCTTGAGCGTCACTGGGAAAATAAAACAAAAATTTAATTACCAAAAAAAAATAATTAACAAAACCAAGTGAGTCTGGTTACTTCACGGTATTGCGGAGGAGACGCGATTTAGAAACTTCCAAGGTTTTCTATTATGCGGGCGCCAGGTCTTGAGTGATCCACAACCGCGGACCACCAACAGAACAAGACCTAATTTCTAAAATAAAACCTTGAAAGTTTCAAGGACCGATTGGGATTTCCTCTTTTTTGCCAGCTTAGCTCAGTCTGTGGGGCGTGAGTCAAGCAATCGATCCTACCTGCAAAACAAATCATCATCAACAAGGAAAGGGGTCAAGGGAAATGCGGCGACGTCATCAATCCTGGGTGGGTATGGTGGCCTTAGCCAACCCTAGAAACCAACTAAATCAAAATAATAATTCCAAATTTAAAAAAAAAAACATTTTGATTTTTTAAAAAAAAATGGTCATAGCGCATCTTACTATATTTTATTTTATTTATCCATTATATTATTTTTTTTTTCTTTTAAATATATAAACTACCAGTTACTGAGTTTAACAGGTTTTCATCGGCAGTAATTTTAATTTTTTTTTCTATTGGGCTTTTACCAACTTACGATAAATTATATCTTAAACAAACATACCTCTAATATTTTCCTGCACGGTGGCTGTCCCGACATGTCTGGCGCAGTCCGGCTAAAAATAATGTTTATTTAGTTTGAAATAAAAAAAAAACTACCGCAAAAAAAAAAACAACTACCAATAAAAATACTATTAAAAAAAAATTACTCTACAAATTTACAAATCATAATCAAATCAATCAAATTACTAATATATTATAATTACAAAAAAAACTACTCTACGAAATAATAAATCAACCATCAAAATAAACTATAATTTAATAACTAAAAATCCAACAAAACTACTTTACAAAAAAAAAATCGAAATTGCACCACCACAGTGGAAACACCACTTTAATTTCTTTAAAAAAAAATTTAACATATGTTAACAAAAAAAAACCAGGGTTTCTTTTTTCAGGAACGTTCTGGTAATGTCCCGGAACCTCGCCAACCAGCTTATAAAATTCTTGCCGCCATCGACCACTAGCTCGGTCGGTCCAAAAATCTTCAGCATTATACCGGCTTCTCGGTAGTCTATTTCAGCGACTACTTTTTTTTCTCTTCGCCACGGAAAATTAAATATGCAGGAACGTTTATTTTTTTTTTTTTATTATTTAGTTTTTTAAAAAAATTAATTAAAAAAACTTTTTATACACAAAAAAAAGTAATAAAAAAAAGTAGAAAAAAATAATAAAAAAAAACTATTCTCCATTTCAGCAGACCACGTCTGCTCTTCTCGAGATCTTCTTTCCGAAGCCCCGAAACCCCACGTTTTTTCCTTCGCCTTCCTTTTCGAACTTCCATTTCCGCCAGTACCGATTCAAAAATGCGGCCTGCCCGATCTAATTAGGGTTTTCGGTATTTACCAACAGATGGAAATAGTGGTTTTTCGGCTAAAATTTAATAATGTCAAAATGACACTTATTCTTGACATTTTATATGTTTATTTTGTTCAACCAGCATGGTGGTTTAAAAAAAAATCATAATAATTGGATTATTAACAAGGTAGTTTTAAATTTTTCTCTAATTATTTTAGTAATAATTTTACTTTATTATTTTTTTTTTCTAGATAATACCAAGATATATATATTATGTATATATAAGCTAGAGGGAAATGTGCCAACCTAACCTGTTGGCTATATTTTGATATATGGTTGTTTCTGGACAATCATATTGAAACTTCTCCAATAAGATTTTTCCTACAACCAATGTTGAGCGCCTGCAGGGCCACAAAACAGGCTTGTAACCCATTTTTCAACGTGGCTACAAGTCTGAACTACATACTAATTTATCCTATATAACTTATAACTACCAAATTATCCTAAGTTATTCTAACAACTTAACCTAAATATACTTCATTTTTCTTATCCTACAAATTCATTTTTTTCTTAAACTACTATAAATTCATTTTTTCTTAGGCTACTTTACTAAAAATATGCTTCACTAACTTAACCTAAGTAACCTTACCAGATTTATAAAAAATATATAAACTTATATTACTAATAATTTAATCCTAATAATCCAAATTAAATTCATTCATAACTAATATCCTAAATCTACTTAACTACAAATTAATAACTAATAATACCTAATTATTATAACTAATGCTATTCCTAATCCTAATATTAATAATTCATTTCCTATTACTAACTTTAATTAAATTAAAACAATATATTTATTTTAGTACCACAGAAGTCAACGTGGGGCTGTCCCACACCCTGAGCCGTCTCATGCTCTACCGACTGAATAGCCGGGCATTACGCTTGTAGATATTTTGCCTGTACTATGGCTGTCCTGGTATTCGCCTCCTCTGCGTCCAGTATCGACGGATCCATTTCACCCAATTCCGTTTGCAAAACCTTTGGCCAATGCAACGCTACTATTTGTTCTCGAACCAAGATACGCACACAATTATTTGCAGCCAGAAAAAATATTTAAAATAATTTGTTTTAATTTTAATTTATTATAACTCTAAAATAATTTTTAATCCTAAATAAAATATAGTTTAATGGAAATATATAATTTTTAAATTTCATAACTAAAATCTACATTCCTAAACCTAAAACAAAATTATTAAACAAAATATACATTTATATATGAAATATAATATGTAATGTAAAAAAAAATTATTTGAATTTATATAAAACTAAAATTTCCAACATTATATATATTCTAAATTCTACAGCTAAATTCATAAATTCTTACTTCTAAATCTATGACTATTTCTCATTACTAACTACACAATAATACTAAACTAATCCTACAAAATATTTAATCAAAAAAAAATAAGCCTACAAAAATCCTAAAAATACTAATCAATAAAAATTACTACTTCAAATTTTATTAATAATTTTTAATTCCTACAAACTTCAGATATTAAATTCAAAATTGTAATAATTAATTTATGACCCAGTGGTAACCCTAATTCAATATTACACCAAAAAAAATTCCGAATCCAATTATTTTATTTAAACCCATATACTTTATCATTATAATTATCGTACAAAATCCACCAATTCCCCAAATACAAAAATTCTTACCCGTTCACGTAACGACTTCCCGATTCACGTTAACAAATTTTTTTTTCCAAAACAATTGATATTAATTTATACCCCGACGACATAATTTCGATTTATTTAACCGATAAGCAGGTTGACCAGATTCAACAAATTTTATTTGAAACTATTTTATTTCCTACCAAGAATTGATTCAGTCAATCAGCATTTAAAGGAAAAGGACAAAAGCAATGTAATAGGAATTGGAAAAGGAAACAAGGTACGGGATAAAGGAACTTCATCATCATATTTCACACATCAAAGCCCGAAAAAAAAATTAAAATAAAAAAAAATATAAAAAAAAATCTAATCAACCAATTTACAAATTCTACAAATACCTGTACTAGGACGGACATTTTCGACTACGAAAATAACGTCTTACTAGCACTGAAACAAAACGAACGAATGAGGAATACTTTATGGACAACCATAATATTTTTCTTACTCAAACATAATAAATAATTAGACCGCATACGGATTATCTTCCGCAGGAAACACAAAATTACCGCTGACGCCTTCTAACGTCAGGAAACACAAAACCCTTAAATCTAAATTAACCGCTGACGGAATATTAAGTGGACTACCAAATAAATCTTCTTACGTCAGGAAACACGAAACTTTACATTACAACATAATTTTACTCAAAAAAATTTTAATTAATATTCTCTTTTTTCCAACTTCAAACCCGAACCCCAATGCATGAAATATTCTGATGAAGGGGAACGTTGTTGATGATTTGATTTACCTACAACGCAATAGGGCCACTAGTTGGGTTCACCGATGTTTAGCTACTAGTTTGGCTGGCCACTATTTTTGTTCGTGCCACTAACTTGGGCGCCATTTGTAACACCGCACAGTTCGGTTGACAAATTGCAACAGAACCGGAGGACATCACTTGGCTTTGACATGTTAATTTTTAAATTAAATTTTATTTGTGGGGTGGCAATGGTACCCGTGCACCATTACACACTTCTTCGACCAACAAAAAAAAATGTTGGCCCACTCAATAAAAAAAATCTTGAGCGTCACTGGGAAAATAAAACAAAAATTTAATTACCAAAAAAAAATAATTAACAAAACCAAGTGAGTCTGGTTACTTCACGGTATTGCGGAGGAGACGCGATTTAGAAACTTCCAAGGTTTTCTATTATGCGGGCGCCAGGTCTTGAGTGATCCACAACCGCGGACCACCAACAGAACCAGACCTAATTTCTAAAATAAAACCTTGAAAGTTTCAAGGACCGATTGGGATTTCCTCCTTTTTGCCAGCTTAGCTCAGTCTGTGGGGCGTGAGTCAACCAATCGATCCTACCTGCAAAACAAATCATCATCAACAAGGAAAGGGGTCAAGGGAAATGCGGCGACGTCATCAATCCTGGGTGGGTATGGTGGCCTTAGCCAACCCTAGAAACCAACTAAATCAAAATAATAATTCCAAATTTAAAAAAAAAAACATTTTGATTTTTTAAAAAAAAATGGTCATAGCGCATCTAACTATATTTTATTTTATTTATCCATTATATTATTTTTTTTTTCTTTTAAATATATAAACTACCAGTTACTGAGTTTAACAGGTTTTCATCGGCAGTAATTTTAATTTTTTTTTCTATTGGGCTTTTACCAACTTACGATAAATTATATCTTAAACAAACATACCTCTAATATTTTCCTGCACGGTGGCTGTCCCGACATGTCTGGCGCAGTCCGGCTAAAAATAATGTTTATTTAGTTTGAAATAAAAAAAAAACTACCGCAAAAAAAAAAACAACTACCAATAAAAATACTATTAAAAAAAAATTACTCTACAAATTTACAAATCATAATCAAATCAATCAAATTACTAATATATTATAATTACAAAAAAAACTACTCTACGAAATAATAAATCAACCATCAAAATAAACTATAATTTAATAACTAAAAATCCAACAAAACTACTTTACAAAAAAAAAAATCGAAATTGCACCACCACAGTGGAAACACCACTTTAATTTCTTTAAAAAAAAATTTAACATATGTTAACAAAAAAAACCAGGGTTTCTTTTTTCAGGAACGTTCTGGTAATGTCCCGGAACCTCGCCAACCAGCTTATAAAATTCTTGCCGCCATCGACCACTAGCTCGGTCGGTCCAAAAATCTTCAGCATTATACCGGCTTCTCGGTAGTCTATTTCAGCGACTACTTTTTTTTTCTCTTCGCCACGGAAAATTAAATATGCAGGAACGTTTATTTTTTTTTTTTTTTATTATTTAGTTTTTTAAAAAAATTAATTAAAAAAACTTTTTATACACAAAAAAAAGTAATAAAAAAAAGTAGAAAAAAATAATAAAAAAAAACTATTCTCTATTTCAGCAGACCACGTCTGCTCTTCTCGAGATCTTCTTTCCGAAGCCCCGAAACCCCACGTTTTTTCCTTCGCCTTCCTTTTCGAACTTCCATTTCCGCCAGTACCGATTCAAAAATGCGGCCTGCCCGATCTAATTAGGGTTTTCGGTATTTACCAACAGATGGAAATAGTGGTTTTTCGGCTAAAATTTAATAATGTCAAAATGACACTTATTCTTGACATTTTATATGTTTATTTTGTTCAACCAGCATGGTGGTTTAAAAAAAAATCATAATAATTGGATTATTAACAAGGTAGTTTTAAATTTTTCTCTAATTATTTTAGTAATAATTTTACTTTATTATTTTTTTTTCTAGATAATACCAAGATATATATATTATGTATATATAAGCTAGAGGGAAATGTGCCAACCTAACCTGTTGGCTATATTTTGATATATGGTTGTTTTTGGACAATCATATTGAAACTTCTCCAATAAGATTTTTCCTACAACCAATGTTGAGCGCCTGCAGGGCCACAGGTCTCCGGACGTGATCACTGTGACGTCTTGTGTGTTGCGGTTGTTTCGCAAAACTTGACCGAACTTGATTATTTAGAGGAAGTAAAATCGTAACAAGGTTTCCGTTGGTGAACCTGCGGAAGGATCATTAATGTGATTCTTTCTAAAAGGAAACAAAAAAAAAACAATAAAGAAATTTATTTCGTTTTATAAATATAATTTAATAAAGTTTTATGGTTCGTCATATTATTAGTGACGTTTCTTTTTTCATATAATATACGTATATTATTAAGTTACTATATATTAAAATTATTCGTCATTATAATAATAATGTCAATAATTAAAATTTTTTTGAAAGCTTTAATAAATTATAATTATTTTATAATTTCAAAAAACATCTATATGTTATGTTGTACTTAAATATAATTAAAGAAACTATAATTATATGTTATTTTTCCTTTTTTACGAATAAGTTAATATTTAATTATTTTTTTTTATTAAAAAAAAAGAATTAAATTAAGACATTCGCAACAAATAAATATATATGATGTATAAAATAATATAATTTTATAAAAAAAAAAATTTTTTTATAACAAAATTTATGACATAAATAATAAAAACAAAAAATTTATACTCTAAGTGGTGGATCACTTGGCTCATGGGTCGATGAAGAACGCAGCAAACTGTGCGTCATCGTGTGAACTGCAGGACACATGAACATCGACATTTTGAACGAATATTGCAGTCCATGCTACATGTATTTTAATTTATTAAAATACTGCATGGACTACATATGGTTGAGGGTTGTAAGACTTTTCTAATTTAGTTGCTTAATAATAAATTAATAAATTATTATTTTAAGCACATGTTATATTATTGAATAATATATATACGAGGGCTGATTGATAATTACGTGGACTGACACAGAAGACACAGTTTTTTTCAGTTTTTTTTTTTTATTTTTCAACGTAGTCACCTTTTAGGACGATACACTTAGTTAGACGATGTTCCAGTTTTTTGATGCCTTCCAAAAAATATGATTTCTCCAACCCTTCAAAATAGCCATTTGTTTCGTCGATGACCTCAGCATTTGACCCAAATCTCTTTCCTGCAAGCCATTTTTTCATATTTGGAAACAGGAAAAAGTCAGAAGGGGCCAAATCTGGAGAATATGGTGGATGAGGAACCAATTCATATCTCAATTCTAATAATTTTGCTGTTGCAATTCCTGATTTGTGAACTGGTGCATTGTCTTGATGAAAAAGACCTTTTTTCTTTGCTAAATGTGGTCGTTTTATTATAATCTCTTCATTCAAACGATCCAATAATGTTGCATAATATTGTCCTGTGATTGTTTTTCCTTTTTGTAAATAATCGACATGGATTATACCATGAGCATCCCAAAAAACAGTGGCCATAATCTTGCCAGCTGATGGAACTGTTTTTGCCTTCTTTGGAGCCTTTTCACCTGTAGAAATCCACTGTTTTGATTGTTCTTTTGTCTCTGGTGTGTAGTAGTGTATCCATGTAATAGGGGATTTTTATTTCCAAGGTTTACTCCTCTAGTGTCATACTTTTTTAAGGTCACCATTTAGGTAGTATACACACTTGCGAATCACTAGAGGGAAGAATCCCTTTTAGTAACCATAAACAGGTTTATTTATTAGATTACAACCAAAAATTTTTACCAATTACCAAAAAAAAAATTATCAAAAAATAAAAAAAACTAACATTACTAACTAAACCAAAATCCTAAAATTAATTATTAGTTACAAATCATAAACAATTTAAAAAAAACTACTCTACAAATCAAGATCAAAAAATTAAAATAAAAAAATTAACTATTATAATTGGAAACCACTACTCTACTGAATTAAAAAAAATAACTTAAATAATTTTTTTGTTTTATTAATTTATATAGACATAGTTTTTCTATATATCTAATTTTATTATTCGGCTTTGAAGAATCTAATGTTGAATCGGCTTTGAAGAATCTAATGTTCCTAATGTTGGATCTCTGCAACCAGATTCCTTTTTTTTCAATTCTGCAGCGGTCGACCACTAGTTCGGTCGATCCTCCGCTAGCAGAATTTCAGATGAATTGGAACAGGATACACCACTAGCTCGGTATACGTATATATACTTTTCCGTTCATCTATCCGCAATATTAAAAAAAACCGTCCTCGCAAGTAGCACCTTTTAATTTTTATTTGAAGGTCGCCACAGGGTTTTTTTTTCAATTAATATTTTTTTCCGTTGCTAGAATTTTTGTGGTTTTGCTGGTACCACTTTAATTCTACCAAATTTTTATGTTTTATAAAAAAATTTCTTCTTTTTTTTTTTGTGATTTTTCAGACCCAAAAAAAACTATCACGTCTCACTCTGTCAACTTTTTTTTTCTTCCTCCACGTTTTTTTCTATTTCCGCCTTCCCCAAAAACGAAATCCGCATCTCCGCCGTCCCCAACCGTTTCAAATTTACGGCCTGCCCGGTGGAATTTTTGGGTGTTTTTGATTCCCACCAACAGATGGAAATTCTCATTTGCGACGAAAATTTAATTATAATGACATATGACATATGTAATTGTCAGTCATATATGAACGAGAAAAAAAAATAAAAATATTTCAGCCACCTGGTTTCTAAAAATAATTTTAATTTCATTTAAAACAACAGAAAAAAGGAAGGTAATTTTTCCGTATTTCTATTAATCATATTTCTTTTTAATTTTTTTTTTAGGACTAACAAGCAAAATATATAAAGGAACAGAGAAATGTACCAACATAACCTGTTGGCTATGTTTTCATTTTTATATATGGCTATATTTGGATAATCATATTGGAATTTATCCAATAGGATTTTTCCTGCAACCAATGTTCAGAGCCTGCAAGGGCCACAAAACAGGCTTGTAACCCGTTTTTACGTGGATACAAGTCTGAACTCCTAATCTATAAAATTTAACCTAATCTACCAAAAATTATATTCCTAAATACTATATACTTAACCTATGATAATTCATTTTTTTTCTATAATTCATTTAATTCATTTTTTTCTTAATTACATTTCTATAAAAAATATACTTAAGTTAAATCTAAATATCCCAACTAACCCTAATAATACAAAAAAAAATCATAACTAATTTTAATCTAATCCTAATTCTTAGTTCTATTTGATTTCTTAACCTATTGTTAACCTAACCTAAACCCAATTTACTTACTACCAATTAATACTAATACAATCTAGCAACTATAACTAATCCTATTATTCCTAATCCTAATCTTTAAGATTAATCTTATTATTAATTTTATTTAAAATTAAAAACAATGTATTATTTTTTTTTTTTTAGAACAACGTGGAGCTGTCCCACACCCTGAGCTGTCTCATGCTCTACCGACTGAATAAGCCGGGCCTTAAGGCTTAAGGTCTTTGGCGTGAACGATGTGCGTTTTATTATTATCTTCATCTTCGACAATGAAATAAACTTTGCCGTGTGAGGATAGAATTTTGCATTTGACCCACGGCTTAGGAAATTTGGCGGATATATGTTTCTGCTGGTCACTTTGGACGTGATTACGACGAAATACGAATTGACCAGGTATGTACGATATTTTTCTGGTACGCAAATTATAAGTTTTTTGATGACGATTTTGCGCTTTGTTTAAATTTTTTATTACGACATCAGTTATTGCTGGATTTTTCGATGGATGTTCTACTAGCATGTCCTCCTGCAATGATTGCAATTTCCTCAAGAGCTCATACGCTGAACCATCTGTAATCATATGGTACCCAAAAGTTAAACAGAACGGTGAAAACCCAGTAGCGTCATGCACTACATTTCGCAACGCACAAGCGATGTGGCTAAGGGGTTTGTCCCACTCTTTATGATTGTTACTGCTGATGTAGGCACGGATTGCGGTAATGATGTTTCGGGTGACTCGTTCAGAAGCGTTGGCTTGCGGATGATATGGTGCCGTATATTTGTGACTGATGTTATAGTCGGCTGTCAGTTTTTGAAATTCTTTCGAAATGAACTGCACTCCGTTATCTGATACCAACACTTCGGGAATTCCGAACAGATGAAAGACGTCGGCTTCTAAGAATTTTATAATCGGCGCGGTCGTAGCTTGTCGTAACGGTTTTAGTAATATAAATTTGCTGAACTGATCCAATACGATGAATATATATGTGTTACCATTTTTAGATCGCGGATAAGGTCCAAGAAGATCTATATTTACGTATTGCCATGGACGCACTGGTGGACTTTGGATGACCATCGGAGGACGCAGACAAATGTTCGGCGCTTTGCACTCCTTGCACGAATCACACGCAGCGATGTATGTATTAATTGTTTCACGCATTTTTGGCCAATAATAATATCATTGAATCTTTTCAGTGGTTTTCTCAACACCCGAGTGAGCATCTAACGGATCATCATGGTGCTGTTTAACGAGGTTCATCCACAGACTTTCCGGAACCCAAACTTTCCAAATCGGAATATCGGTGAGTACTGACGTTTTCCTAAACTTCACCCTTTTGTAGATAATATTGCCGTCAATTTTGATGTCAGGAAAACGATCAATATTATCCTTAAAAATTTTCAATTTCTCCTGGTAGTTTGGATCCAGAAAAGCCTGATCCGTTAAACTGATGATACCGTTAGTGATGATGTTTTGCTGCAACTCGTCCACCTCTCCTCTCGACAACGCATCAGCAACTACATTTTCGGAACCTTTGCGGTGCACAATCTGAAACTCGAAGGCTTGTAGTTTCAAGCTCCATCTAGCCAATCTTCCAGCTAGATCCGTTTGATTCATCAACCACTTTAAGCTGGCGTGATCTGTGATGACTGTGAATTTGGTGCCTTCCACATATGGTCGGAATTTTTTTAAACTAACGACAGCCGCAAGACATTCCTGTTCCGTAACGCTATAATTTTTCTGTGCGTTATTCAGCTTCTGCGACATAAACGATATAGGATGTTCATGCCTATTGTCGTCACGCTGGAACAGAACGCCCCCAACTCTCGTGTTCGACGCATCACACTGGATGAAAAACTCACGACTGAAATCTGGGTTAACGAGAACTGGCGCTTGCGTTAATGCGGTTTTCAAGGTAACGAAGGTTTTCTCTGCACTGTCATTCCATTTTTCAGTTGTGTTCTTGTTCAACAGGTTCGTGATCGGTGCTGCCAACTCAGAATAGTTTTTGATAAAACGATTGTACCAGCCAGTCATACCAAAAAATCGACGAATTTGCCTTGTTGTTTTCGGTTGCGGAAAATTCTTGATGGCGTCGATTTTTGCTGGATCAGTATGTATTCCCTCGCTGTTGATGATGTGCCCCAGGTACTTAGTTTCTTTTTGACATAACCTGCTCTTTTCGACGTTAATAGTTAGTCCAGCTTTCCTCAGGCATTGAGCTACTTTACTCAAAAGCGCCATGTGAGTGTCAAAGTCTTCCGAGAGGATCAGGAGATCATCAAGGTAAACAAAGACATCCTCATGAAGCTCGTAAGGGATCACCTTATCCATAACCCTGCACAATGTCTTCGGAGAGTTGGACAACCCAAACGGCATACGTTTGAATTGGAACAGGCCCCGTCCAGGAACAATAAACGCTGTTTTATCTCTGGATCCTTCTTCCAGCTCCACCTGCCAAAAAGCCATCTTCAAATCGAGACTGGTGATATATTTTGTCTTTTTCATTCTGCTGAAAATCGAGTTGATGTGAGGAAGTGGATACGCATCCGGTTTGGTGACAGCGTTCACCTTTTGAGCGTCTAAACACAACCGGAGCGAGCCGTCGGATTTCTTCACCATCGCCATCGGTGAGGCCCATCCACTCTTGCTTTCCTCAATAATATTTTCAGCTAACATCTTCTCTATTTCAGCGTCTAGAAGATTCTGCATTGGTACTGACAATGGATATGGACGCGAGACTGAAGGCTTTGCGTCACCAACATCAATTTCATGTTTCAACAGCGACGTCTTACCTAACCCATCTTTCCTAAACGATGGAAACGAATCTATGACGTTCAACAATTTTTCCTGCTGATCCAAGGTTAAATCATGTGCATTTTCTTGATGTTTTAATTCGCAGACTTCGTGATTGGAAAACGGCACGGCATTATAAGCCTCTAAAAAATCAACACCCAGAATCATCGATCTCTTAATGGTAGGAATAATAAAAAATTTAATTGTATTAACTATATTATTGTAACTTATCTAAATAAACATATCCTTTCACCTGCTGGCTTGCCCCATCAGCTGTTCGGATATCTGAGCTTAAACTACTATACTTAATACCTAAATTTTCTAAAACTAACAAACTATCTTTACCTAAAACACTAATATTTGCCCCACTATCCAATAAAGCTAAAAAAGTTTTATTCTTAATCTTAATTTTCATAAATGGACGATTATCCCCATCAACCCGAACTAAACTTGTTTTTAATAATTTTCTTAAACCTAACTTATTGCTAGAATACTTATTTGCTCTAACTAATCTAATTGTCTTAATTCTAACTAACTCATTAATTTATAATCTACTTACAGGTCTAATTTTGGAAACTAAATTTACATTATAAAAATCTAATGTTTTTGTGGAGGACGAGAGGGACGCAGAAGAGGATTTCTCCACATTCCCCTTCCTGCGAAACCGTTTCCCGCACCAATGACGGACTGACATTTCGGACAATTATTAAAATACTTATCCTTAAACCCACACCTATAACAGAAGATTTTCAAAGGACGAAGACAATCACGGAAGACATGACCCATCTCGTCACAATTAAAACATATGATGTACGGACTATTCAGATCTGGACGTTGCACATTTGACGGAGCACTGGACGGAACAAACGTAGACTGTTGGACAGAATACAATTCGTTAGGCTCGACGTTGGAATTGAAACATGAAACTGGTGCAGTGACAGAAGCGATGTTGTTGTTAGCCTCTTCAACTTCCGGATGTTTCGATGCGTCGATCTCCTGTATGTATGTTCGGCGAGATCGCACCTGATCCTCAGCAGTTTCTCCAACTTCTTTCCATTTCCTTTCTAGCCTTTTGCACAATTTGTCTAGCTGTGACATGGTGATGATGTCTTCTAGGATCAACGCTTTTTTGTAACCAGGATATAGGTTGAACAACATGCGGCTCAGAAAATCGTCATCCGAAATTTCTCTACTGAGACGTAGCCGTAGACCTTCCATATCTAGACGATAATCAGAAAATTTCTCCCTCGCACGCTGTTTCCTGCTCTCCATCATCCGTTTTATGTCACCATCATCTTCACCATCATCAAATTCTTCTTGCATGGCTAGTTTTAGTTGTCTCCATGTGGTTTGTGGATTACGCCGAATATATTGCCAGTACCAAGTTTCCGCACGGCTTTTCAGCGGGTGGTTGACTGCTAACACCAAGTTTTCGACAGGATACCTATCTCCTCGTGCTAGTGTTTCGATGCGGAACAAGAACTCCTTCAGCGACAAACCTCTACCAGAACCATCAAAGCACACGTGCCAATTCGACACAGGATTTCTGCGGTGTGCATCATCCAAACGTGGTTCTACAACTTCATCATCACTTGGTTCACTATCGCTTGCAGGACCCATTCGAACACGCGAGTTACGATGCGGTTGAATTTCAGGATGCAAGGATCTGGATGATGTCGTTGGTTGCACCGGCGCCATATTGGTTTCAGGATGTTGTCTTGACGCGGCGTTCTGAACTGCCAATATTTCACGCAACTCTAAAATCTGACGCTGTTGCTCGACGATTATACTGGACATCTCATTTTTCCACTGTTGCTCTGGTTGTATTTGTGGTCTCTGATACCACCATTGCTGCTGTGCTGGCTGTGGATGACGGTACATACTTGCTGGTATACTTTGGTAACTGTTCTGGTATTGGTTCTGGTAACTAAATTTCGTTTTTCTTTTTCCAGGATCTGCTGCTGCTGCTGCTCTTCTTGCTGCGATGTACGGAGTATCAAATTTCGTTGAACTAAACCTATTATCAATCGGAACGGAATTCGGCGAAGTGTTGGTTGAACTTTGCTTACTACCTACTAGCAAACCTGAAAATTTATTCGCTACCGAAGAATCCGAATAATGTTTCGCTGGCTCTCGAAATCCTGATGTGCCCAATGATGAAGGTTGGACGGTGGATTTATTGATGGCTCCTAGCTGCACACCACTATTTTCTCTCGATTGAGACGTCGGCTTAACACAGGTAGAACCAGATATATTTTTATTTAAATCAATTCCTTTTTCTATTACAGTCTCTTTAATAATTTCAACTTCAGGTACATTGGTAGCAACATCTGTACGTAGAACTCCAGCTCCTTGATCTTGATCAACTGGAACATCAATATTTTGCGGAACTAGGGACCCCATACCGGAACGTTCCTCCTGTTGTAGCATCTCATAGGTATAATTTTTGATTCGAGCTAATCCTTCATCTAATTTATTTATTAACCCTCTTGCAGCTGTTGATAATTTTGGATTGGATCTTTTTAAACGTTTCACTCTCTGCAGAACGTGGATACAACGGCTTTCAGCTACTGACATCAAGTGCTCATCTTGTTTCCGAATCGCACTTTCCACCAACGCTTCACAAACGTCCGCTCTGGATCTACACCAATCCAATTCAACCCTCGGATCTTCAATGATTACAGACGGCAACTGTTGAGGTACTCGAGCTTCTTCAGCTAATGCTAGACGTAATCGTGGAATTTTAGAGATCGTTGTACTAGGTACTATATTTAAATTTCAAATTCCCAATTCGTACATTAATTCATCTTCCAAATTCCAATAGTGACGGATCCATTTCAACAAATTTGATAACAATGAGCCAAATGCAAAACCTAAAAATTTGTTTATCAGAACAAGAACGCAACGATGATTGCAGCCAAAATTTCAATAATATAATTCGTAGTTTTAATTTGATTTATTTATTATTTAATTCCTAAAATGTATATAAAAAAAATTTCCCCTAAATCAAATTTTATTTATTTAATATATATATTTTATTCTAACTTAATAACTATAATGTAATTCCTAATAACCTAAAAAAAATTATTATTAAAAAAAATTTATATATTTGAAATATTATATATAATAAAAAAAATGTATTTTAAATTATATCAAAAATAAAATAAAATAATCAAAATATATATATTTATAAAAAAAACTTCTTAATCAAATTCCAAATTCATATATTCTTAATTCTAAATCTAACCTATATCCCCCTAATAACTACAAAATAATACTAAACTTAATCCTAAAAAAAATTAAATCTAACAAAATTAAACCTACAAAAAAAAATCCCAAAAATACTAATCAAATTAAAAAAAATCTAAATCAATTTTTATGATAATATTTTTTTTCTTCTAATATATAATATTATATTAATATGAAATATACAAAATTCAAAAATGAATTTGAATTTGAATAATTAATATTTAACTATGTGGTAACTCTAATTCAACATTCACCACAATATTTTTTTAATTTTTATTTTATAAATCCAATAACATCTTCCAATATTATCTTTATATATATTTCGAACTACAAATTCCCTGCTTAACAAAAATTCCACCAGGTTCGCTGCACGCTCTCCCGATTCACAACAAAAATTCCAAAAAAAAATGGATACTTTAAATCGCCGACTTTAAAAACCCAGCCGATAGCCGATTCTTTTTAATATTTTAATTTATAATAATTTCGTTTCCCCCAAAAAAAATCAGGTTGACCAGATTCCAACAAAACAAATTCCAAAATAAAAAGATTTAGAATATTTAAAAAAAAATTTAATTTCCACCAAGGATTGATTCAATCATTCCGCATTATAAGGAAAAGGACAAAAAAAAAGGGTATAGGAATTGGAAAAGGAAACTAGGTAAGGGATAAGGAACTCCATCATTATATTCAACACACCGAATCCCGAAACAAAAATAAAAAAAAATAAAAAAATCAAAAAAAATTAAAATAAAATAAGAAAAATAAAAAAAAATAAGTTCTACAAACTACATGTACTAGGACGGACATTTTCGACAACGAAAACCACGTCTAACTAGCACTTAACAAAAAAAACACGAATGAGGACTATATTATGGACAACCATAATATTTGTCTAACTCAAACAAAAATTACCGCTGACGGAACATTAAATGGACTACCAATTAAATTTTCTTACGCTAGGAATAACAAAAATTTAAATTTACACAATAATTTTACTCTACTTGGAATTTAATTAATAATTATTATTATTTTTTCAACTTCAGAACCGAACCCGATGCGTTAAATATTCTGATGAAGAGGAACGTTGTTGATGATTTGATTTACCTACAACGCAATATGGCAACTAGTTTGTTGTTCGAGCCACTAGTTTGGGCGCCATTTGTAACACCGCACAGTTCGGTTGACAAATTGCAACAGAACCGGAGGACACCACTTGGCTTTGGCCTGTTAATTTTTAATTTAAAATTTGTTTGTGGGGTGGCAATGGTAATCTTGCACCATTAAAATCTAAAAATAAATTTTTGGCCCACTCAACAAAAATTTTTGGAGCGCCACTATTTTGTCTACCACAAAAAAAACTATATAAAAAAAAAATTATTTTTATCAAAAAAAAATAACAAAACCAAGTGGGTCTGGTTACTACACGTTATTGCGGAGGAGACGCGATTTAGAAACTTCCAAGGTTTTCCATTATGTGGGCGCCAGGTCTTGAGTGATCCACAACCGCGGACCACCAACAGAACAAGACCTAATTTCTAAAATAAAATCTTGAAAGTTTCAAGGACCGATTGGGATTTCCTCCTTTTTGCCAGCTTAGCTCAGTCTGTGGGGCGTGAGTCAACCAATCGATCCTACCTGCAAATCAAATCAACAACACCTGAGGAAGGGAAACAGGGGAAATACGGCTTGACGTCATCAATCCATGGGCGGTAAAGGAGGCCTTAGCCTGACATCCCAAAACCTTCAATAAAATTTAATTTTAAATAATAACAAAAATAATTTTTAATTTTACGAGTTCTCCACAGTCCAATCTATTTTTTTTTTTTTATTAATTCATAATTTATACAAAAAAACCAAAAATTCACAATAAAAAAAATCTTTCTTAATGGCAACTAATACAAATTTTCGGTTCTTTTGTGATTTTTCTACCACTCTCAAATTACAATTAAACAAAGAAAAACATACCTTGCAACATTTAGCACGTTGGCTGTCCGGACATGTCCGGTTACCGCCGCTAAATAAAAAAAACTAACATTACTAACTAAACCAAAATCCTAAAATTAATTATTAGTTACAAATCATAAACAATTTTAAAAAAACTACTCTACAAATCAAGATCAAAAAATTAAAATAAAAAAATTAACTATTATAATTGGAAACCACTACTCTACTGAATTAAAAAAAATAACTTGGACCACCACCGTGGAACACCTCTATAATTTAATATTTTAATTTTTTTGTTTTATTAATTTATATAGACATAGTTTTTCTATATATATAATTTTATTATTCGGCTTTGAAGAATCTAATGTTGAATCGGCTTTGAAGAATCTAATGTTCCTAATGTTGGATCTCTGCAACCAGATTCCTTTTTTTTCAATTCTGCAGCGGTCGACCACTAGCTCGGTCGATCCTCCGCTAGCAGAATTTCAGATGAATTGGAACAGGATACACCACTAGCTCGGTATACGTATATATACTTTTCCGTTCATCTATCCGCAATATTAAAAAAAACCGTCCTCGCAAGTAGCACCTTTTAATTTTTATTTAAAGGTCGCCACAGGGTTTTTTTTTTTCAATTAATATTTTTTTCCGTTGCTAGAATTTTTGTGGTTTTGCTGGTACCACTTTAATTCTACCAAATTTTTATGTTTTATAATAAAATTTCTTCTTTTTTTTTTGTGATTTTTCAGACCCAAAAAAAACTATCACGTCTCACTCTGTCAACTTTTTTTTTCTTACTCCACGTTTTTTTTCTATTTCCGCCTTCCCCAAAAACGAAATCCGCATCTCCGCCGTCCCCAACCGTTTCAAATTTACGGCCTGCCCGGTGGAATTTTTGGGTGTTTTTGATTCCCACCAACAGATGGAAATTCTCATTTGCGACGAAAATTTAATTATAATGACATATGACATATGTAATTGTCAGTCATATATGAACGAGAAAAAAAAAATAAAAATATTTCAGCCACCTGGTTTCTAAAAATAATTTTAATTTCATTTAAAACAATAGAAAAAAGGAAGGTAATTTTTCCGTATTTCTATTAATCATATTTCTTTTTAATTTTTTTTTTAGGACTAACAAGCAAAATATATAAAGGAACAGAGAAATGTACCAACATAACCTGTTGGCTATGTTTTCATTTTTATATATGGCTATTTTTGGATAATCATATTGGAATTTATCCAATAGGATTTTTCCTGCAACCAATGTTCAGAGCCTGCAGGGCCACAAGCACTAAATGATTTTGTTATATTAGCAAATATCAGATGTAGTGTATGTAATATCTATATTCTAATATGATAAGTTAATTGTCTAAGTCCATCTTAAACGAGGCCTTTTACCCATAGAGGGTTCTAGGCCCGTTATGACATTAATGATTATTAGAAGATAATTCCTAAGAGTCGTGTTGCTTGATAGTGCAGCACTAAGTGGGTGGTAAACTCCATGAGACCGATAGTAAACAAGTACCGTGAGGGAAAGTTGAAAAGAACTCTGAATAGAGAGTTAAATAGTACGTGAAACTGCTAAGAGGTTAAGCCCGATGAACCTAAATATCCTAAATATGAAGAATTCATCATTAATAATATTATATATTTATTTATATAATATAAATAGTGTGCAATTTTTTCATATGTGGACATTGTAATCTATTAACAATTTAATATTTATCATAAGATATATTTAAAGAGTTTATTTTTTATTTATTTTTAATAAATATTTAAATAAATTAAATATTATCGGATAAATAATTGATAGATTTTATTCATATAATTCTTACATTTTCGGATGTTATAGTTAATATATTATATTTATATTTTATTATATGCATTTATATGATTAACAATGCTAAAGATTTAGGATACCTTCGGGACCCGTCTTGAAACACGGACCAAGGAGTCTAACATGTGTGCAACTCATTGGGTATTTATTTATAAAAACCTAATGGCAAAATTAACTTAACTGTTAATATGGGATCAATTTCTATATATATTTATTTATATATAAATACAATCCCGGTGCATTCTATACAGTTATGTATATAAATGAATTTATTTATTTTTTATACCTCTAACTAGAGCGTACCTTGAGCATATATGCTGTGACCCGAAAGATGGTGAACTATACCTGATCAGGTTGAAGTCAGGGGAAACCCTGATGGAAGTCCGAAACAGTTCTGACGTGCAAATCAATTGTCAGAATTGGGTATAGGGGCGAAAGACCAATCGAACCATCTAGTAGCTGGTTCCCACCGAAGTTTCCCTCAGGATAGCTGGTGCATTAATAAGTTATATAAAATAATCTTATCTGGTAAAGCGAATGATTAGAGGCCTTAGGGTCGAAACGACTTTAACCTATTCTCAAACTTTAAATGGGTAAGAACCTAAACTTTCTTGATATGAAGTTTTAGATTATGATATATTGTGCCCAGTGGGCCACTTTTGGTAAGCAGAACTGGCGCTGTGGTATGAACCAAACATATAATTTTGGTTAAGGTACCAAAATTAACAACTCATACAGATACCATGAAAGGCGTTGGTTGCTTAAAACAGCAGGAACAGCATTCTCTTGTTGATCGTTATCGGGTCGGTTGTGTTTTTGTGATTTTTTACTAATTAAATTTATTTAATTTGCATGTGATTAATTTATTTTAGTTTAATCTAAATAATTTGTTTTATTTTGTGCATATTTATTTATATTTATATATTTTTTTGATTTCTGCCTGCTTTTAATTAATTTAAAAGAAATATTTAATATTATATTTTTTCTTGAAAAATAACAATAATCAAAAAATCATATAAATCACAAAAAAAACTTATTGTTTCTAGTGACGTAGTGTTACAGTTTTGTTTTAACTCGATTTATATTTCTCAAGAGAATTTAATTTATTGTGTTCTTTTTTTGTTGTTGTTTTTGGTCTGTTACTAATTTCAATAATATTTGTCTAAAAATTGAGAGTATTATTTATAATTTTATTGTTGCTGTCTTTTTAATTATTTTTTGGATCAAACTCAAATTTCCGAATTTATTCTTTCTTTTGACCGACTGACTGCCATTTTACCTAATTTATTAAATTTATAAAAAAATTTAAGTGTTTATTTATTCAAACATTATAATTATTTTAAATCTATAATTTTGAAGTATATTTTGTTTAATATGGAATCGGTTATTTGTTGTATTTGTAATACTGCCATTGATACTTCTAAGATAGATAAATTAAGAGGCGATTGTTTCAAAAATTTTAATTTTATTTGTGCAGATTGTAAATCCACCAATTTTTGTGGACTTATACAAAAAAATAATATAATAATGTTAGATTTTTCTGCTAATTTAGCCTCTATCAAGAGCATTGTTGAAAATAATTGTGAATTTTCATATAACTTCCAACGAAAATTTGATTTGCTTCGTTACTGATTTGAGTGGTGAGGTGGAAAATATGAGTAATAATATTAACTCAAATACTCAGATTATGAACCGCGTTTTATTCGGTAATGAAAAGAATTTTCAGAAGATTCTCAAATTGTTTTCAAAACTTGAAAATATTGATTTATCATTTATTGATAATTTTAAAGATAAATTAGACTTGATCCAACGTGAAATATTTACAAACTCTCATTATTTATGCTCTGGCTCGTGACTATATTAATATTAATACTGTCAAACTCAATAATTTTGAAAAAGTAGTTGATACTAACATTGAGTCGATATTGACATCAATCAGTAAACTTTCTACTGATTTCAATAATGCCAATTCAGCACAAGATACACATTTTGATGAAATTATAATTAATTTCGAACGCGTCGAAACTGAATTGACATCAACAAACAAAATCGTTAGCGAACTTTTAGCTAAGTCAATTATTTATCACCAACCTGATCAATCATCAACTACTGAGCAATTGGTTGTTCAAATTCTATCTGATAGATCGAGTAATGTTATTCCTAAAAACTCTGTTATTAACAACTTAATGGACGAGTTATCATCCTCAGAACATAGTGTTAATAACATTGCTACCGCTCAGCAGTTAACATCAGATATTTCGAATGTTATAAGTGGTACTTTAAGTGCAATTGATCCTAATAATAATAGTGTTGTCAATGGTATGGTAAATATACCTAGCGGTAAAATAAAAAAGGCGGGAAAAACAACTAGGAATTCTAGAACTAAAAAAAATAATAATATTAATAAAACAAAAACTACTAATTCAAATATTGCACTAGATACTATTAGTATTACAAATTCCTACTTTACGTGTTGTTTCGCGTCCAAAAATTATTTTTAGTTCACGGTTCCACCCAGAAACTACGTCTGAAGCAGTTCTAACACTTATAAAAAATAGTTTTTTAAATATTAATATAGATCATATTAAGTGCCATAGAATTAGTAAACAAGATGCTCATGTTGCGTCGTTTAAGATAACCGTTCCTGCAGAATACTTTTCCATGCTATTGAAATCTGATTCGTGGCCTAGTGGTATATTTATTAAGGAATTTACATCATCTCGAGCACCGGGTTCTATAATTAATTTAAATACTCCGGTTTCGGTGCCAAAAAACTAAAGTGCTTGTCCTTTTATTATCAAAATGTAAGGGGACTTCGAACTAAAGCGGCTGAAGTTTTTTTTAAATCGCAAATGCTTCCTTTCGACATTTTCGCTTTAACTGAAACTAATTTAACTGATTCCTTCCGCGACAATGAACTTTTTACTTCAGACTTTAGCGTCTTTCGGAAAGATGGGTTTAATTCTTCAGGGCGTGGGGTTCTTATTGCGGTTCGTTCTAATCTTGATGCTTCCTTTTTCAATATTCCTAATACTATTAATGTTGAATAAATATGTGTTAGAATTTCTGTTAGTCGTCGTAATATTTATGTGTTTAATTGTTATATTCATCCTGTTAGTCCCATTGAATGTTACCAACTTTTCTTAAATGCTGTCGATTTCTTGCATTGTACTATGGATGATTGCGATGATCTGTTGATTGTTGGTGATTTTAATTTTCCTAGGCTGGTTTGGGTTGAATCGGATAATGAATCATATTACGTTGCTTCTAATGCAACTTCTTTAGTTGAAACATCATTTATTGATAATTTATCTGATTGTAGCCTTTTCCAGGTTAGTAATGTTAAAAATAGCTTAAATCGTCAACTCGATCTGGTTTTTACAACTGATATACAAAACTGTATTGTTATAGAAAGTACTCAATGTCTGTCTGTTATGGATGCCTACCATCCTCCACTTTCCTTAACTTTTGCTTATGAGCACGGTAATTGTAATAGTAATGATAATAATAATAATAATAATAATGGTAATCCTTATCGTTTCAATTTTTGTAAAACTGATTTTGATAAATTAAATTTTTTACTTAGTAATGTCAATTTTGATATAATTTTTAATTCTAATGATAACATTGATATAATGATTTCTAATTTTTATGCTCTAATTTTTGAGTGCATAGAAGTATCAGTTCCAATTTACATCCAAAAAAACCTTGTTTTTTCGCCTCCATGGTACAATAATGAACTTCGCTCATTACGAAATAATAGGAATAAATTATGGCGTAAGTTTCTTACAACTAGGTCGGACTGTGCTTTTTCGGAATATGTTAGTGTATCTGACGAATTTTCCGTGTTATCTAAAGATCTATATGATAATTATATAAGTCAAATGCAGTTTGACATTATTTCAGATCCGAAAAAATTCTGGAAATTTATTAATTTTAAAAGGAAATCTGACGGGTACCCTTCCACATTAAAATATGATAATCATTCATCAAATGATCCCGAAGTTGTTTCTAATCACTTCGCTGATTTTTTTAATCAAGCTTTTAATGATAATGATTTTGTGCCAGACGTTAATTACTTTTCCTATTTAAATAATAATGCTCAGACATCTTTAGTAAGTGTAAATATTAATTTAGAAACAGTGGTTGATAAAATTAGCAATTTAAAAGATGATTATACATCTGGTCCTGACGGTCTGCCAGCAATTGTTTTAAAGAAATGCAGCGATAGCCTTGCACAGCCTCTCACAGCACTTTTCAATAAATCTATGTCAGTGGGGATATTTCCAAGTTTTTGGAAGGATTCTTTTATTATCCCCGTACATAAAAAGGGCTGTAAAGCTGAAATTTGTAACTATAGGCCCATAGCCAAGCTATCCTGCGTTCCTAAACTTTTTGAGAGTATTGTTTATGATACCCTCTTCTTTCACTGTAAATCCCTGATTTCACCTAAACAACACGAGTTTTTGAAGGGCAGATCGACGTCCACTAATTTAACGGAATTCGAGTCTAGCAGTCTTAATGCAATGGAAGTTGGTCATGACGTCGATGCTATCACTACTGACTTTAATAAAGCTTTTGACAAACTTTCGCATAAGATTATTCTGTTCAAATTTCAAGCACTTGGGTTTCCACCGTTTTTTTTTTGCTTTGGTTAGAATCGTATTTAATAAATCGTCAATATAGGGTACTTTTTAGGTCAGCTGTTTCGAGCTCATTTACGGCTAAGTCTGGAGTGCCTCAGGGCAGCCACCTTGGTCCACTAATTTTTATTTTATCCATAAACGATGTTACTTTAATTATAAAAAAGTCAGAATCCAATATTTATGCGGATGATATGAAAATTTCTAAAATAATTTCATCTCCCTCAGATAGTATTGTCCTTCAGGAGGATTTAAATAAATTTTCAATTTGGTGTCAAAAGAACCATCTGGAGTTCAATGTTAACAAATGCCAAGCTATTACGTTTTCCCGTAAACGCATTCGCCATCCACCTCGTGATTATTATCTTAATGGTGCGCTTGTTCCAAGAGTCACGGCTATTCGTGACTTAGGAATTCTCTGTGACAGTGACTTAAACTTCCACTCCCATTTCGATAATATAGTTAGTAGGGCTAACTCTATGCTTGGCTTTGTTAAACGGTGGTCTAAAGAGTTTTCTGACCCTTACGTTACTAGGGCTTTATATATGACTTATGTTAAGCCGATACTGGAATACGCTAGTCAAGTTTGGTCACCATATCAACTGGTACATATACAAAAAGTTGAGGCGGTCCAACGTATATTTGTAAGGTTTGCTCTCCGTGGGCTTCCTTGGGTGGACACTTTCAACTTACCTCCTTATGTAGATCGTCTCAAACTTATAGATTTGCAAACGCTTCAAAGGCGTGGTCAAATAGCTGCTATCGTGTTTGTGCACCAAGTAATTGCTGGTGCTATTGATTTTCCATTTCTCTTAGAACGGATGAATCTTAATGTTAATTTTCGTTCGCTTAGATCTGTGTCGCTTTTTAAAATACAATTTCATAGCACAGATTATGGGAAAAATGAACCCATTTCGAGAATGTTACGCGAAGTTAATAATTGTGCCGGGAAATTTGACTTTAATTACAGCAAACTTCAGCTTAAAAGGATCTTGAGCCAATGAGTTTTTTTTATGTATTTGTCTTTTATGTATATGTATATTTGTGTTATATGTATATTTATATTATATGTTTTACTTAATTAGTAAGTATGTATATGTTATTTTTTATGTTTAAAATATAAAATAAATATATAGTATTTGACGATTTTCCATTTTATTAATTTCGATTTTTATAACAAACTGCTATTTGCAATTCGCATGATTTGTTATTATATTTAATTTATAATTTTTTAAATCCTCAAATTAATGGGTGACAGTGGAGGGAAGTAGTAGCGTTCTTCCTAGATTGATGAAGCCTGAAGCTAGTGGTAACCCTTTTAATTTGTTTGTTTTTATACACATATTTAATATTTATTTTGACGAATGGTTTTTTCATGATTTTTGATTATTACAAACTGCTAATTGCAATCTAGCACGCTTTTTTTATTTATTTTTTTATTTTATATTTTTATTTTAAATTTTTATGCCTCAAATTGGCAGGTGACAGTGGAGGGAAGTAGTAGCGTTCTTTACAGAATTGCGAAGCCTAAAGCTAGTGGTAACTTGTTAATTTGGTTGGTTTTTTACGCGGGTACGCTATTTTAGTTCTTCCTTAGCGAATTATTTTTATTTTTATTTTATTTATTTTTTACTTATAGTTTTAGAACTACTTTAGTTCTATCAATTTTACTTTTTTAATTTTTTAATGATTTGAATTAGCAGGTGACGACATAGTGAAGTAGTAGCTTTTTTTCAGAATTGTGAAGCCCTATGTAAGTGGTAGCTTGTAAATTCAAATTTTAATGTTTTGTTGCTTTAATTTTTTATATATTTATTTTTATTTTATTTATTTAATTTATTTAACTGCTTGTATTAAGCAGTAAGTGTCTAATCTATTAATATCTGTTTTGTTTTCGGTGGTGGAAACATCAGAGCTTAATCCATTGCGGATAGTAAATTATTTCTCAGCATGTGAGAAAGTGCAAGAAATCAAGCTTAAGGATAAAAAGATAATTTCTTTCTATATATATGTTTCTCTTTAACATAACATACTAACATTATCTCTCCTTATGCTTGTTTTCGCTGATCCAAACAAATTATCGGTCACTTTTTCGGGCCCCATTTTCTTTGCTACGAGAAGATGGAGCTTGGCTCTGAGATTGATGAGGATTAGATACATGGAAGTCGTGTACATGGAAGTCGTAATCCACTAAGGAGTGTGTAACAACTCACCTGTCGAAGCAACTAGCCCTTAAAATGGATGGCGCTTAAGTTGTATACCTATACATAACCGTTAATGTAGATGATTTATATTAAATTTATTTTTTATAAATTTTGATACATTAATGAGTAGGTGGGTACAATGGTGTGCTTAGAAGTGTTTACCGTAAGGTTGCATGGACCCGCCATTGGTACAGATCTTGGTGGTAGTAGCAAATAATCGAATGAGACCTTGGAGGACTGAAGTGGAGAAGGGTTTCGTGTGAACAGTGGTTGATCACGAGTTAGTCGGTCCTAAGTTCAAGGCGAAAGCCGTAAAATTATAAGTTATTAGAAATTTATTTTTATATATCTTATTAATTTTATTGAACGAAAGGGAATACGGTTCCAATTCCGTAACCTGTTGAGTATACGTTTGTTATTAAAAGTGGTCTTATGATCATCCTGGCAACAGAAACAACCATAAAGAGTGCATCCAAGTACATATATTTTCAAATGCAAGTGAAAAGGCATATGGAACAACAGTATATTTGCGATCCGTCGATGAAAAAAGAAGGTTCAAGGTGCGACTACTTTTTGTCGTATGATCGCTAGCAATGCCTGCGACCCTGCATGCAAATGTTTTAAGTGTAATTGTTGTACCATCATTTTTGTAAATGGATCCGACTCTGCTAAAAGAATTCGGTGTTTTGCATTGAAAGGAAGCGATTACATTTCAAGCCTTCCTCCCACGCGTATAACACCATGGTCAGCTATGCAGGGTGTGAGCTAGGCCAATCCTTTGACACGATCTTTGTGGATGCTAGCTCCTTAATCTCCTTTTTGAAATTTCTCATTTGTATATGCTTTGTTATCAATTCCAGCGAGTCTTCCATTTCTTGAGGGTTGGGTTTGATACTCAGAGTCCGCAATTCCTCAGGTTGTTTCGCGTTTTTCCAAAATCGTGTCATAAATGCCAGTGTTTCTTGTAAGCGCTGGAAATTGTTGTTGTCTTTAATTGAGTCAATCACACTCTCTTTTCTTGTTGCTAACAAAGCTGATTTTATGCATCTGGCTTCAGGTATTTCATCTGAAAGAGCGAGAATATTTGTGGGCCATTTATCTTCTGATAACCCAAGAAATTCGGGTCCTTCAAACCATAAGATGGAGTGTAGTAGTTGTTCAGGATACATTCCGCGAAATGCAAGATCTGCTGGATTCTGTTTAGAGGCAATATGGCGCCATTGACTAATGTTGGTGCTTTTTTGCATATAAGCGACCCTGTTGGCGACAAAAGTCTGAAAAGAGGCTGATGGTGCTGCTATCCAAGATAAAACAATGGTGGATTCGGTCCAAAATTTCTATTCCTGTATTTCGACGCACAGTGTTTTCCTGTGTTTGCGAGTTGCGTTGCTAATTTGGCCGCAACCAGTTCCAGGCGTGGAAGTGTTGTTGTTTTTGTGGGGGCCACCCTTGATTTTTGCACACCTTGATCCTTCCTTTTTCATCGACAGATCGCAAATATACTGCTGTTCCATATGCCTTTTCATTTACATCTGAAAATATATGTACTTGGGTGCACTTGCGTTTTCCAATGCTAAGTACGTGCCTCTCAATATCGATGTTCTGTATTTTTGTCAATTCGTTTCGGAAGAGAGTCCACTTGGTATGAAGCTCTAATGGTAATGCAGCATCCCAGTCTAGTTTCAATTTCTAGAGCTTGTGACGGATACCTACCAAATGTATTATGTATATATATAAATATATATATATATATATCAAACTGATAAATATCATAAGATTAATTGAAAAAAACATATACAATTATTATATTCAAAAATATAATATGTATCGTTTAATATTTTGGTGTAGGTGTCACAATATTTTTATATACAAAGCGACCTACCGCAAATGTGTGCATTGTGCATTGTACATATATACATATTTGTACGAAAGTACTTATAATTAAAAATATGTATATATGTACATATGGATTTCGGGTTATGCACATTTATTAAATATTGGAATGTGCATAATAGGCTAAATGGCACATTTGGTTGCTATTATATTTTTCCCAAGAAAAAGGGCTATTTTGCTGGCGCAAGCAGATATTAGAATTCATAAGAATTAGTTAAGAATTATTGTAATGTTAATTACAACAACACTGTAATTAGTTTTAGGGTATAAAAAGAGCTGTACTGAAATGAATAAAATCACTTATTTGTCAACCAGCAAACTGTTGTGTTTAATTCCTTAATTGGCTACTCGCTAATAAGAATAAACTAAACTTGCTGAAACCAACTGGCATTGGCTCTGATAGCTAGGTCAGATTAACCATAGGCGATCCGCTGTAGTTATTGGTAACAGCAAATAAGACGAAGCTATAATAAGATATAGCAATCCTTAGGTGAACAACTATAGGCTATCCGCTGTAGTATAGGTACCGAGCAACGTTGGGCAGAGGACCAGCCAACGTTACATGGCGATCCTGCCAGGAGCTGGCAAACCATTGAAGGAGATACTACGCGAAGATAAAGCCGCTGGACCACGTCCAATTACAATCGAGGAGTACCGCAGTAGAATTCAACCGGCACCAGCACCAGAGAAGACAACGGCACAGGCTGAGCCGATAAAGATAAAAAAACGAGGAGGAAGACGGGTAAAGGCAAGGAAGGCTATAGGAGAATTAAAGCGACTACAACGCCTTGCAGTGACACCGGCAGAAAAAGAGAAGTTTACCATACAGAAAAAAGAACTACAAAAAGCCGAAAAGTTAAGACAAGAAGAGAAAAGAAAATTGGACACCCTGTTCAACAATTGTTTTCAAGCAATGTCAAAATAATTTTGTATATATATAGTAAAAAAAAAAATAATTAGAAAAAAAAAACCATATATATGAAAAATATATACAAATTAAAATACATATAGGAATATATATATCTTCCACATTACATATATAAATATTTTTTTTGTAATGGATTACCGGGTGGTTCAGTATGGATCCCCGTTATTTTTAATTATCATTATTAATAATGATAACATCATATTTATTGAAAACACCAGTATATTTGGGTTTTCAAAATCATCGTGAATAGTATATAAATACGCATTTTATACAATATTACCAAGAAATTTTTTTAATT
The DNA here is from genome assembly GCA_963920725.1 of Rhamphomyia laevipes. NCBI lineage: Eukaryota > Metazoa > Arthropoda > Insecta > Diptera > Empididae > Rhamphomyia > Rhamphomyia laevipes. Next base: position 110,311,266 of record OY987255.1, read on the forward strand.
ATTCAATAATAAAATTTGATCATTAATAAATATGTAATAAAGAAATAAATAAATATTATTTAGTAAGAAACAAAATAATTTAACTATAAAATTTAATAATCATTAATGAATAAATAAATAAATATGCTCTAATTTAATATTTTTGTTGAAAAAAATAATTAAAAAAAAAATATATATATAAATAAATAAATATATCAATAAAATGAAATATCAATAAATAAAAGAAAAAAAAAACAAAATAAAAATATATATCTTAAATCATTTCTGAAAAATATTTAATCATTCATTTACTTATTATTCTACTTTCGGAAAAATTGTTCTTCTTAAGATCTCCACTCTTCCGCCATGGGCCAAACAGCCACAAAAGAAGAGGAAATCCTCATAAATAATAATGCGGGAGCTTCAAATAATAATATAGAAACAGCTAGAAATAGAGAATACACTGATTTGCAACTAATAATTATTATTTTAGCGTTAGTAATAGTAATATATTTTGTCATTTATAAAGCAAAACAGTATCTAGACAAAACAATAAAACGGCAAATCACAATTGCCGCAGTTTAAAAATTTTTTTTTATATATTAGAAAATCTTTATATTATAATGTCAGGTCCCGTATATAAAGTTATAGATATAATAGAAAAAGCTGAAAATCCCATAATAATAAATATAGATATAAGGTTTTTAGCGGTACCTAACCAAATTTTAAACGAAGATGTTTGGGATATCTTTCAAAGAATCGACGCGCTGTAAAAAAAAAAGAAAAAAAAATTAAGGAAGGAAATTTTATAATAACATTAGAGAAATAATTAGGGTTTAAGTATTAGATAAGAAAATTTGTAGTAAATCTTTTATATATATAACGTTTACATATCGGTTTGTTGGTTATTCGTAGTTTTAAATAGTTTTAAATTATTAGACCATTGTAGATTTTCAATTAAGAATATTTTTAAGAACATTTTAAAAATTTTAGAATACATAAAATAATTAGAATGGTAATTAATAAAATAGATAATGTTAAGTATTTTAGATGTTGAATTAAGTAATTTACAAAGTATAATTAAAAATTTTAAGAAAACACCTAATAGACAATATAGTTCAAGGTATATATTAAGGAAATTAGCTTATGTTAAGGAAGTTAGAGAAACTTTCTCTAAAACTTGGCAGGTATTATATACGTTAAATAAGGATTTAGCGTTACAATACAAAGAAAAATTTGAAAAAATATATGGAGAAGTAAAAAGCATATTAGATTCAAAATCAGTTGAATTTTTAAATACAACAGTAAGAGAAGACAACGAAAGCGACGAAGAAGATTATAAAGAAGCAGAAACAACTGATAATATTGAAACTGTAAATACTGAAGAAATAAAAAGAGATATTCCAATACCAGCAACTGAAATTGATAATACTGAGGAAACAAAACCAGATAATAATATTCCAATAACCACAATTTCAACAACAGACATGACTAGTTTTGATTTTAATGTAGCTCAAAAGTTACCAACTTTAACTTTTGATAAGGATGAAACTCGTGAAGAAAAAATTCGAGATTTTGTGAACAGCATAGAATTTTATCACGATATTTTAAAAACAGAAGATAAAGCTATTTTAGTAAAATTTCTGATCAAATGCAAAATACAAGGAAAAGCATTGACAGAATTAGGAAATACCGAACCAAAAAATTTTGCGGAATTAAAGCAATTACTAAAAACAAAATGCGGAAGTAAAGATTCCATAGAGATAATTCAAACAAAACTAAGTAACATCAAACAAGGAAATAGACCATTAAGGGAATTTACCAACGATGTGGAAAATTTAATTGCACGAATGACAGATCTAGAAGTCAGTGCACAAAGCGAAACAGAAAGAGCTGCTTTAACAACAGCCAACAATCGTAGAGGATTGGCATTTTTGAAGAAAGGAGTTCAGAAAGGAGTACAGAATTATCTTGGATAGTGCGCGTCAAAAGGATTTTAAGGACGCAATTCAACATTTATTAGAATTAGATCCAGGAACAACAGAAATAGTGAGATATATTGGAAATAACAACCGGCCAAATAACGAAAACAATAATAACAGATTTAATCAAAATAATAACAGATTTAACCATTTTAATTGGAATAATTATAATTATAATAATAATAATAACATAAGTAGAAATAATAATTATAATAACAATAATAATTATAATAATAATAGATTCAACAATAATAGAAACAATAATAATATTAATAACAATTATAATAATAACAATAATAGAACTTCGGGAAATAATCCAATAATAATTTTAACAGTAATAATAACAGAAATTACAACAATAATAACACAAATTTTAATAGGAATAATAATAACAGTTTTAATAGAAATTACAATAACAATACTAATAATAATAATAATTATAACAATAATTATAACAGGAACAGAAATTATTCTGAAAATAGACATCAAAATGGACATAATAATTCAAATAATACAAATAATATCAATCCAGCAAATCCAAGGATTTTGGCGATTACAGAAAATGGAAACGAGCAACCCACCGAGGGGGAAGCCAACCAATCGGTAGGGGAATACAACATGTAGGCGAAGAAAATGAAATTGTTTTGACATTAAATATTTCAAACGGACATAAATATAAATAACATTAAAGCAACATTTCTAGTAGACACAGGAGCATCAATTTGCGCGATTAAAGAAAAATTTTTAAAAAACAGTACTTTAAATACAAATAACGTAACTATAATTCATGGTATTTCAGGACATTTGGAAACATTAGGAACTGCTATTAACCAATTAGACTTTCGATCAATACATATTGATCGAATAACAATAATTAATCTCATTTTATATTGCTGATGTATTGACTTATATTTTCAATTTTAGCGTACAGACAGGAATATTTCCTGATGATCTTAAAACTGCTATAGTAATACCACTACATAAGAAAGGTGACAGCACATCTTTAAATAACTACAGACCTATTTCACTTTTATCTGTTTTTTCAAAAAATTTTGAAAAAGGCATGAAAACCAGAATTTTGTCTTTTTTAAATAAAAATGATTTCTTCAGTAACTTTCAATTTGGTTTCAGAAGTGGTAAATCGACTGAAGATGCACTTTTAAAACTATGTACTGAAATCTATAATTCGATAAATGATTCCAAACTTCCATATGCGTTATTTATCGACATCACGAAAGCCTTTGACATGGTAGATCATAGTTTGTTGTTGAGTAAACTGCATAAAGCTGGATTTAGAGGCTTTAGTTATGATTGGTTTGCGTCATATTTAAGAAACCGTAAGCATAAAGTAAAAATTAAAAATATGTTCAGCTCCTTTTTGTTTCAGAATATTGGTGTTCCACAAGGTTCCGTTTTAGGTCCTATTTTATTTTTAATTTATGTCAATTCGTTGTTTATTCAATGTTTTATTGGCAAATTAACAGCTTTTGCTGATGATACAGCTCTATCTTATTCTAATCACAATTGTTTTGACACTATTGTTAACGTTAATCATGATTTAAATATTCTTAGACGCTGGTTTCAGCTTCATAAATTAGTTATAAGCGATAAAACTAAATTCATGTTTTTTAATGTCTTAGGTCACATGTATAAAAGTGTGTCGCTTTGGTATCATTCTCCTTGCTGTCCTAAGTTACCACTACATAAATGTTGTTCGCAAGAACAAACCTATGCTGATTTTGCGAATTGCGCACCTAACTGTTTTGCAATTGAGATTGTTGATAGCTTTAAGTATTTAGGTTTATTTTTAGACAGCAAATTAAATTGGAAAGATCATACAACGTACCTTCAAAAATATTTTAATCAAGTGGTTAGACAGTTATATCATCTGAGCTTATACTGCTCTTTACGATTATCAATGCTTGTGTATTATGGTCTTTTCAATTCTAAGCTACAATATGGTATTAGCTGCTGGGGTGGTACTAATTTTAATAAAATTGAACCATTGTTAATTAAACAAAAACATGCCATTAGGGTAGTAATGAAATGTAGTCGTTTAACACATAGTTTTGACCTTTTTAAAATGCTGGGAGTTCTTCCATTAAGACATCTATATTATTTTAAATGTTTAAAATTGTTCTTTTTACGTTCCGGTTATGATGAACCTAGAATTAGTGTAACTCATAACTTAAGAGTAAATACCAGAAATCTTGTGATGGTCCCCATATTTCGGAAAATGCACTATTGTCAGTTTTATAATGTTATTGCACCTCGTCTATTTAATAAGCTACCAATTTTGTACCGGTGTGAACGAGTAAAATCGAAATTTTTAAAATATGTTAAATTGTGGTTATTAGAGTTTTATCACTCTGAAATTGAAAATTTACTAAGACCTGTAATTTGATGTATTTGGATGTTCTTGTATAGTTTCTTCTAGTAAAAAATATTTTTGAATAGAGTTTCTCTTTTATATCAATAAGTTGTTTTTTAAATTTATATTGTAATTTTGTTAGACTTTGCTTTTGATTTTATTTTGATTTTGTTAATCCTTATAAATTTTTTGTTTTTTTTTCTTTTTTTCTATCTTTAACTTAAAATTAACTTTAATTTGAATTTAATTATAATATTTGATTTCCCCATCAACAACTTTATTATGTTAATTTAAATTTAGTTACATTCGACACTGTATTACACAGAATGTTCCTATCTATTTTCTGTAAAAATTATGTATTTGGTTTTTATTGAAAATAAAGACAAAAAAAAAAAAAAAAAAAAAAAAAAATATTGATTACGAATTCCACGTAGTTAAAGATGATTTTCCCGTACCTGAGATGGTATTTTGGGAGCAAATTTCTTAAAAACCTATCAAGCTAAAATAAATTTGGAAAAATTTATATTAGAACTTACAATAAATAATGAACAACTTATTTTACCTATATTAAGTAAAGACAATATTAATACAATCACAATCGCACCGCGAAGTGAATCGACATATTGGTTAAGTACAGAATTAAAAGACGAACGCATATTTCATCAAACCGAATTATGCGAGGGGGTTTTCATGGCTGGATCTATATCCAAAGCCATAAATGGTAAAATACCAATTAAAATATTAAATACTAGAGAAAGTAACGTAAAATTAAACTGGGTTGAACCAGAATCATATAATCCAAACGACCATTATATTTTAAATTACGAAGTATCAAAACAAAACTCAAAAACACGATTAGAAAAATTATTAAAAGAAATAAATTACGATACACTAAATACCGAAAATATTTGTACAAAATTCAATGACATTTTTCATTTAGATGGAGACTCACTGACAGTAACTAACATTGGAAACGCAAAAATTCAACTTAAAGAAGGTACATCACCGAAATATACAAAACCATACAAAATACCTCATTCACAAAAAAAGGATATACAAGATGAAGTTCAAAAAATGCTAGATAGTAAGATAGCTGAACCATCAATTTCTGCTTGGAATTCACCAGTACTGATAGTACCAAAAAAGAAAGACCCTGTTACAGGATTACAAAAATTTCGAATGGTAATAGATTATCGAAAAGTGAATGACGTAATAGAAGATGATAAATTCCCACTACCAAATATCACAGATATTTATGACATGGTAGGAGGTGCAAAATATTTCTCATGTATTGATTTAAGTCAAGGATATTATCAAATGGAATTGGATGCAGAAAGTAGACCATGCACTGCTTTTTCAACAGAAAATGGACATTTTCAATTAACTCGACTACCAATGGGTTTAAAAATATCACCCAGCTCATTTTCGCGAATGATGTCAGTAGCTATGTCAGGTTTGACATACTCTAGATGTTTCGTATACCTAGACGATTTAATAATATTCGGAAATAGTTTAGAAAGTCATAATAAAAATCTTATGCAAGTTTTTCAAAGACTTCGAGAAGTAAACTTAAAAATACATCCTGGAAAATGTAGCTTTCTAAGGAAAGAAGTATTATATTTAGGACATTTAATTTCGGAGAATGGCATTTTGCCAGATCCATCAAAATCTGATTCAATTAAAAATTTTCCACAACCTAAAAACTCGGACGAAGTTAGAAGATTTGTAGCTTTCGCTAATTACTATAGAAAATTTATTCCAAATTTCGCTACAATTACAATTCCACTAAATAAATTACTTAAAAAAGACGTTAAATTTACTTTTAATTCAGACTGCATAGAAGCTTTCGAAACAATCAAAGAAAATTTAATAAGTCCAAAAATATTGCAATTTCCAAATTTTGATGAAGAATTTATATTACGAACTGACGCATCGGGTTTTGCTCTAGGAGCAGTACTTTCTAATAATGACGACAGACCGATCGCATATGCAAGCAAAACGTTAAATAATGCTGAGAAAAATTATAGCACTATAGAGAAGGAATAGCTAATATAGTATGGGCTATTAAACATTATAGACCATAACTATTCGGTAGACGATTCAAAATCTTAACTGACCATAGACCATTAGTTTATTTATTCTCTCTAAAAGAGCCATCATCAAGACTGACGAAATTTAAGTTATTGTTAGAAGAATATAATTTTTACGTTGAATATTCACCAGGCAAGGAAAACTGTACTGCAGATGCATTGAGTAGAATAAAAATATCATCAGATGACTTAAAAATTTTGATTGTTACAACAAGATCTAAAGCAAATAATAAAGAAATTGATAAAACTGATAAATCAGAAGACACAGAGGAAGAAATTATGTATATATATATTTTCTACTCATGAATCATTATTAAAAATAAGAATGAAATTACTAGTTATAAACATTATAGATGTAAAAATTATTAAAAGTAAAATTGTTAGGTAAATAGAAACTACATATAAAATTTCATAAAGTAAACTAATATAAGAATTATATTGACAAATAGCTATCGTTAAGATAGATATAATAACCAAATTATATTGTTATTATTTTTTAAATTTTAATCGAAAACAAGTAACAAAAGAAAATACTTGACGACAGGAATTTTTCCGAAAATTAAGGATAATGAATATATTAAAAATAATGAATTTTATATTTATACATATATTAAGAATAATGAATTTTATACTTTATTTTTAAGAAGAAAAAGAGAAAAAAATATATACCTATAAGTTGTCAAAAAAAAAAAAAAAAAATCTTAAGAATATAAATATTAGAAATTGCTATGAATGTAAGAAATTTTTTATTGTAAGAATAATGTAAGATTCGAATATATGTTTGCGCTAAGGAAGGATATTGCAAAGAAGGAATCTTTTAGTATAAGATTCCTCCTTTTCCGCCAGGAGGGGTGGTGTGACGGATACCTACCAAATGTATTATGTATATATATAAATATATATATATATATATCAAACTGATAAATATCATAAGATTAATTGAAAAAAACATATACAATTATTATATTCAACAACATAAAATAACACAACCTATAACACAACCTAACACAACGATAACACAACCTATGACTCCATAGAGAGAGCGGCGGCGCGAAAAGGAGTTGAAGCTCCTACGATTGGCTGGATTAGGGCCATGCTAGAATGCCGCAACATTACAGCTAAAATTGGAGAAGAATCGATCACGGTTAGAGCCATCAAGGGATGTCCTCAGGGAGGAGTTCTTTCCCCACTGCTATGGTCTCTAGTGATTGATGATCTCCTTGACAAATTGTCAAATACGGGTTATGATGCGCAAGGTTACGCTGATGATCTTGTTATCATGATCAGAGGAAAACACGATGGAACTCTATCTGAGCTCATACAAAGGGCCCTAAACATTGTGCACAGTTGGTGCCTCGAGGAAGGGCTAAGTGTAAATCCTAACAAAACAATTATAATACCATTCACTAAGAGAAGGAAGATGAACCTTAAATCTCCCAGATTAGGTGGTATTAGTATTGAATTCTCGGATGAAGTCAAATATCTTGGGATAACACTAGATAAGGGACTAACCTGGAATTCGCACATCAATAAAACAGTCGCGAAAGCCACTAGAGCGCTATGGGCGTGCAACTGTCTTATTGGGAAAACATGGGGGATGAAACCTAAAATGACACATTGGTCATATAGTGCTATCGTCAGACCCATTCTTACTTACGCCTCATTGGTATGGTGGCCAAAAACCACTCAAAAAACCGCACAAGCTTTGTTGCAAAAGGTGCAACGGCTTGCTTGCCTTGGCATCACTGGTGTCATGAAAACTTGTCCCACAGCTGCCATGGAAGCCCTGTTGGACCTCACTCCACTGCACTTGCAGATAAAGAGGGAGGCTCTCCTAGGGGCACTCACACTGCAGCGGACAACTCAACTGAAACCGGGTAATCTGGTTGGACATCTGCATATTCTGACAGAATTTCAAAAGTCTCAAGAGACTATGAACATGTCAGATTTTATGGAAAAAAGACTAACCTTTGATAGACCCTACAAAGTGGTCATTACGGACCGCAGTACGTGGAGCTCTGGGGGCCCATACTTGATAGGGGATCAATGGTTTGGTATACAGATGGTTCCAAAACAATTGACGGAGTGGGAGCGGGCGTTTTCGGACCTCGGTTCCGCCTATCAAAATCCTTAGGCAAATCGCCAACAATTTTCCAAGCGGAAACACACGCGATAGAGCTTTGTGCTAAAGAATGTATCAACAAACGCATTCGTAGTGCAAACATTGTCATTATGTCGGATAGCCAGGCAGCCCTGAAAGCTTTGGACTCATACTCCTTTGAATCTAAGCTTGTATGGGAATGCTCATCCTCGCTCAAGCAACTGGCTATGAACAACAGAGTCTCTCTGATGTGGGTGCCAGGGCATGAGGGAATCCACGGCAACGAGATTGCCGATGAACTAGCCAGAACAGGGGCTAGCCAACCCTTCATCGGTCCCGAACCCTTCTGTGGCATTTCCAAAAGCCACCTGCTTCAGGAAATAAGAGAATGGGAATATAATGCGAAATCTACCTATTGGAACAATATCCCAGGCTTACGCCAAGGGAAGCGGTTCCTTGATTTCTCAAAAAAGAGAGCTAAAGAAGTGCTCACACTCAACAAAAATGATCTACGTATCATTACTGGCCTGTTTACAGGTCATTGCCCTTTAAGATATCACCTGAACAAGATCGGGAAGTCTGAAAACAGAGACTGCCGCTTCTGTTCGGATGATAATGAAACTGCGGAACACATCCTTTGCAACTGCGCGGCTGTGGCCCGTAAAAGGCTGATACACCTTGGTAAAGGGTTTCTATGTCCTAACGACACCAAAGGTCTGGCCGTCAGGAAGATTCTGGGCTTCTATAGGAGCCTGGATATCAACTGACTTTTAATAGTTGGGTATGCACAATAGATCTGTCTAGGTCGCAGTGTAGAGAGGCGGTGGTTTATCCTCTGCCTGAACGACCCCATTATTCCTAATCCTAATCCTATATTCAACAATATAATATGTATCGTTTAATATTTTGGTGTAGGTGTCACAATATTTTTATATACAAAGCGATCTACCGCAAATGTGTGCATTGTGCATTGTACATATATACATATTTGTACGAAAATACTTATAATTAAAAATATGTATATATGTACATATGGATTTCGGGTTATGCACATTTATTAAATATTGGAATGTACATAATAGGCTTAATGGCACATTTGGTTGCTATTATATTTTTCCCAAGAAAAAGGGCTATTTTGCTGGCGTAAGCAGATATTAGAATTCATAAGAATTAGTTAAGAATTATTGTAATGTTAATTACAACAACACTGTAATTAGTTTTAGGGTATAAAAAGAGCTGTACTGAAATGAATAAATACACTTATTTGTCAACCAGCAAACTGTTGTGTTTAATTCCTTAATTGGCTACTCGCTAATAAGAATAAACTAAACTTGCTGAAACCAACTGGCATTGGCTCTGATAGCTAGGTCAGATTAACCATAGGCGATCCGCTGTAGTTATTGGTAACAGCAAATAAGACGAAGCTATAATAAGATATAGCAATCCTTAGGTGAACAACTATAGGCTATCCGCTGTAGTATAGGTACCGAGCAACGTTGGGCAGAGGACCAGCCAACGTTACAAGCTCTTGAATAAAGATCTTGGCCAATATTATAAACGGGTTAACTAATCCCAATGGATCGAATAGATGGGTCGCATCGGACGTCACTGTTTGTTTGGTAATTTGTTTGCGTTCCGGCCAAATAGCTTGAAATATAAACTGATCGGTGGTTGGTAGCCCTAATGTCTTAATGCTGCCTTCCGTAGAATTTTTATCGGAACGAGCTCTTCTCGATCTTGTAAACCAACATTTCGAAGTAATTTTGAATGATAGGCGCACCATTTTCTTAATATGAAGCCACCAATTGCGAGTAGCTTTTTTAGCTCAGTTTGCAGATTTAAAATCTTGTCTAGATCATCACAGCCGGTCATAACGTCGTCAACGTAAAAATCTCTTTTTGTTATCTGTGCTGCAAGTGGAAATTCATTAGCACATTTATCTGCCACTTATTGTTAACATCTGATCGCAAGGTGGGAAGCGCTGGTGCTTCCATATGTTACTGTTTTTAGTCAATAATATTTAAGCGGCTCGGTTGGCCCTTCTCTGCATATTAATAGTTGATACCAAGTGTCAGTGTCCTCGATCATAATTTGCCGGGACATCTTGGAAATGTCGGCTGTAAAGACGTATGTATGTGGTCTGAAACGGATCAATACTGAAAAAAGATCATCCTGTATCGTGGGACCAGTCATTAATATGTCATTTAATGACTTGTTGTTTGTTGTTTTTGCTGATGCGTCATATACCACTCTTAATTTGGTGGTACTACTTTCAGGTTTGAGTACGCATTGATGCGGTAGAAAGTAGTGACCGGTAGATATATCTGCTTCTTGTACCTCTTCCATATGATACAATGCTTCATATTCGCCCAAGATGTATGTATGTAAGACGTATGTATGTAGTCTGAAACGAATCAATACTGAAAAAAGATCATCCTGCATCGTGGGACCAGTCATTAATATGTCCTTTAATGACTTGTTGGTTGTTGTTTTGGCTGATGCGTCATATACAACTCTTAATTTGGTGGTACTACTTTCAGGTTTGAGTACGCAGTGATGCGGTAGAAAGTAGTGACCGGTAGGTATGTCTGCTTCTTGTACCTCTTCCATATGAAGCAATGCTTCATATTCGCGCATGAACTTGGTGTATTCGATTCTCAACGAGGTGTGCCTTAACAAATGTTTTTCCAAGCTAAAAAATCGTTGTAAGGCAACCCGTTTGGATTCACCCAGCTTTTCTTGAGTTTTAAACAGTATCCGGACTATAAACCATCTACGGTCCAGTTTCGGTTCTCTGCATCGTTTTCTTGAAGTTGTCTTCACAATTTAATTCCATGGTTGTCATGGTTTTGCTATCCTCTCCAACTTCCTCTATGTTCCAAAAACGAGCGGAATATTCCATGACTTAGTATCAATATGACGATGAGGCTGGTCAGTAGAAATTTTTGGTAAAATAAATGCTTCTAATCGTATTGTATATCCTGTTATGTTAGATTTAAGTTCTACATTAATTCTTCGCTGCGATTTGCTAAACTGAGTTCCGATTCCAGTTATGTCTAAGCTGTGTGGTGTAGTTCTTATGTTGAGCTTTTTCGCAAGCTTATCGGTAAAAAAATTCAACTGCGAGCCGAAGTCAAGCAGCGCACGGCAGCTGACCGACTTGTTAGTTTTGTCCGTTAAAGTTACCATTGCGGTTACTAAAAAGACATATTGTGTTGCCAAGTTGGATTCTGCTGCTAGGCTTGATGAACTTTGCTGATTACCAGATGATTGTAGTTTTGCAGCTTGTTGCTGTGGAAATGACTCATGAAGTATGGTATGATGTTTGGTTGGACACTTCATACAATTTCTAATTCATGCGTAATTTGAAGCGCTTAACGTGATTTAAGCGTTCAGTTGCAGATAAACGGCTGAAAGAATCGCATTTGTAAAATTTGTGCGATCCCTTGCATTTAGAATATGTAACTGACTGCGCTTCTTTCGACAACAATGCAGAAGGTCTGTTGGGAACCTTGGTAGAATTTCGAGATTGGTAACTCTGTTGTACTCTGTTTCCAGCAGCTTCTAATGATTGAAAACGTAATTCAATAAATAAGTAGAAATCATCTAGTTCTCTAGTTTTTTTAACGACAATTCATATAAGCGACGAGTCTCAGCGTCCAGTTTTGGTAGCAAAATTTGGAGCACTAATGAGTCCCAACTGCCAATATCTACACCCAAATTTCTCACGGCAAGCAAACATTGTTTAGTATGATCATAAAAATGTTTTAGACCATAGTGAGTTTTTGTTGTTAAAGCTGGTGTGGCTAACAGTCTGACAGACATGATGAAACTAATACTATTGGATTGTCGTAACGATTGAGCAGCGTATCTCATGCTGTGAGATAGTTGTCTTCTGTTACTAATAAATGGAATATTAAGCGACTTGCCTCGCCAGCAAGATTGGCCTTGAGATAGTAAAATTTCTCAATTGCACTGATACTCGTCTGACTATGTATCATTTGTTCGAATATATCTTGGAATTTTTTCCACTTTCTGCTATTTCCATCAAAAACTGGTATAACAATTTTTGGAAGCTTCAAATGTGTAGCGCTGGTACTGCTTGTACGACGAGCCATATTAGAATGATCTACAGCTGTTTTTAGTTTGCTGTAATTTCAAAATACTGGTCCTCTAAAGCTTCAAAATACTCGCTTTTGTAGTGTCCCATATAGGTTTGACACATTAAGTTTTGATGCCGTGTGAGACGTCGGCGTAGTATTTGCTGCATGCTTCGAACTTTGCATTGAGGTACGCTACTGCGCTGTCCTTTTCAATATCTTGCTGCAAACCTTGCAGCAATCTCTCTAGGGATGTCATAGTAACTCTCTGTAACTTTATTTGTAGTAATTCAGCCTCAGTTGTTGGTTCATTAGTGAGCTGGTTGATGTCGGATTGGCTCTGTACTGGTGTTGCGGGGAACACGGCAGATTTAGACATAGATTCTTCCAACAGTGACTTTTGTAGTTCCAGAATACCTTTATATTTAATATATGCCTGCTCGATCTTTTCCTTGTAACCTTGCTGCAGATAGGCATGATCGGAGTCTAATACGGGAATTATCGCTGCATGGTTTTCACCAAATTCATCATATAAGCTTTGTAGAATCTCAAGTCTGTTCTTAAAGTATTCTACCTGTTGATGATGGAATTTAGCAAAAGTTTTCGTAAAATGTGATAATTCTGACGTTGTAGCACGTAGAATCACGTCGGGGTCACCAATGTTTTTTTGTAGAGCGATAGAACTCTTGTTCTACCGCGTGACAATTCGTTCAAGAATAATTGGTTCTTACTAGGAACTTAGATTAATTACACTTGTCGCGGTCGGACCTGTAAAGTTTAAGAAAACTGTAGAACTGTTTGTCTTCAGACTCAAAGACAGAAATAAAACAATAAGTAAGTCTTGGAACAGTTCTAAATAGAATGATTTATTAATTAAAAATTTCGTTTTTTTATATCCTAAAATTGCAAACTGGCACTTAATACTACCAAAAATATAATTCACAAAATGCACTTAATTCTAATTTCTAGAATGCAATCTTAAATATAATTCCCATAATATTAATTTGGATATATGAATTCTTGAAATAGTTTTCCCATAATTCTAATTAATATTATAACAAAAAATTTATATTATTTGATTTAAATTTGTATCATGTTACACTAAAATTACGGATATTTGAAACCCCCAAATTTAATTTATTTGCAAAATATTAATTTTAAATTATGTAAAATTATATCTAAAAAATGTATTGCTTCATATATCTAAAGATTGTCGATATCAAGCAATCCGAATCCGTGATAAAAATTTCTGTGTCAGCCGAACGCCGTACGCAGAGTAAAAATGCTCTTTTTGGAATGCTTAGAAATAGTAGTAAACCAATTTTGACAAAATTTTACAGAAATGTAAACAAATATTGGAAGTATGTCGTGGTGGGGTGGATTTTCAAATAAGTCAATTGCAACCCCCTTTAAAAGGGGTCGAACACACCCCCTTTTATGCTCACGAAAAAACACTGGTTATATATTATGGGATTTTAAAGCCGATAATATAGTCTTACACCTATACCGAAAAAATCAACCCTATAACCTAAACCCCCCTATTTTACAGGGGGATAAGGTAAACATTTTGAAAATTCATACATTTTCTATTTAAATTTGATTTTTTTAAGATTTAAAAGTTCATAAAAACTAAACTATAAAAGATGGGATGGTTTAACTTTTAAATTAGTTTTACCAGATTAGATTCTTTCTAAATAAATTCATTTTGTTACCACCCGCCCCCTTTGGGTGGATAAGGGGGTGTTTTTATAAAATAACTTACTCCCCCTCTGCGGAGGGGTAGATTTAAAAACTGAGAAAAATTAGTTTCTTAATAATATAGTCTTACAACTTTACCGAAAAAATCAACCCTCTAACCTCAACCCCCGCAACTTTTACTGTGGTAACAAGGTAAACATTTTGAAAATTCATACATTTTCTATTTAAATTTGATTTTTTTTAAGATTTAAAAGTCCATAAAAACTAAACTATAAAACATGGGATGGTTTAACTTCTAAATTATTGTTTATCAGGGTAGATTCTTTCTAAGTAAATTCATTTTGTTACCACCCGCCCCTTTTGGTTGGATATGGTGGTGTGTTTATAAAATAACTTACACTCCCTCTGCGGAGGGTTAGATTTAAAAACTGAGAAATAAGTTTCTTAATAATATAGTCTTACATCTTTACCGAAAAAATCAATTCTCTAACCTTAACCCCCGCTATTTTATTTCTTTTCCGAGAAGATCAGCTCTAAAATTTTAAGCCCTATAATTTAAAGGGATGCGAATATATGCCACAAAAGTGTGATTGAACACAAAAGATATCTAAAAAATATACTAATTATTATTGTGAGAATTATAATGATTTTTAAAAACATCCTATGGACTTGTCTTGAAGAAACATAAAAGACAGCCCGCTGACATTCATATGGGAATGCCACACGTCTTCTTTAAAGACATGTCTGGTACTTGTAATTGCGTAAGTGTATTTGCTTATTATGCAAAGATATGTCTTGGATTATTCAAAAAACCTCTTACGGCAAAATTGAGAACTAGCTTTTTCAAAATTCGCATTAATAAAAGATTAAATTTGAGAGTTCAAAATTATTTTTTATTTATATTTTTTAAATAATAATTAACTTAAATAAAATATATTAACATTTAAAATAAATATTAACTATTGTTGGTCTGTTGCCACTTAATGTGTTGTATCATTGTTTATATATCTTATAGTTATACAATGCCGATGATTTTGTTAATTTACGGCCGAGAATTAAATTTTAAATCAACCCAAGTTTCAATCAACCCAAGTTTAAAACCCATGAGAAAAAGCTTGCCTAGGTAGGCAATTGAGAGTAGGTAAAGTGATTTTCACGCTCCAAGCGGAAAAAATTAGCACTCAAATTCAGAGATTGAATTTTTAAAACCGATCGTTGTATATAAATTTATATGGAGATATTAAAAAAACCATAAGCAATTAATTAAATAAATATTTGTGTTAAGTTTTGGTAGAGTGGTGAAAATAAGCGGGATGGCTTCCAAAAACATGTAAGTATATTAAATAAATACAAGTTTAGTGTGACAGCCAAATTTTTTCTAAAAATCTTAATTAAAAATGTAAACAAATAGTACATAAGATTAACAATCCAATTTGATTTTTATGTTCTTAGTTTTGATTTTTAGGAGCTAATTGATTTAGTTTAGTTGATTAGTTAATTTATTACAAATAGAGCCAGGCAATAATACTAATTTAAATATAATTAGTATTAAATAATTTAAATAATTTAAATAAATATAGTATAAGTTTACCACTTACCAAGTATTTAGACCAGTATATATTTAATTTGATATTTTATTTTACCGAAATTATTAAAAATGCTAATATTTGGCGCAAATAATATTATTTATTTATTTATTTAAATATCTCTGTCAATTTTTCAATACAAAATTAAAGAATTTGACATATTCAATCTAGTTATTCGGGTTTCACAAAATTCCGCTAGGAGTCATGTTACCTAGTCCCAATAGAAAAACTATGAAAAAAGTTTGCCTCAGCAAAAGAAAATATATTTGAAATTTAATGATAAAAAATCGGTTTGAAATAGTTATTATTTTTCCTTTTTTATAAATCATTCTAATAGTTTTTTTTACATATTTGGGAAGGGAATTAATTTATCTGAAATAAAGTAAAACAATGTGTTAATTTCAAACCTGTACTTTACAAGATAAATATGAAATTTTACACATGATTTTTAAAAAAAGTATATTCAAAAAACAGTTCTTATTGACGAAAGACTTTTTGATTATAAGTATATGTAATATAGCTTTATACACATGCAAGGAAGCTTAGATGTAAAATAGATATATTTTTTTCTTTTCTTTTTTTATTTGCAACGTTGCAAATTGAAATTTGTAAGTCATAAATATAATAAAATACGTATTATGTTGTGTGTGTTGAAATTTTTTTAAATATTAAAATCAAAATATCTATGTGTATTAAAATTGTGTGTATATTTTTTTTATAACATAAAAAATTCTGTATGTTGATATAAATTTAAAATTTTGAATAATTTTAAGTTTTAAGGATTACAAATCAATAGTTAAATGAAAAAAAATACATATTCTGTATTTTTCAATTTTTGTTCCAATTTTGGTTGGGATGCTCATTCATTAAAGATTTATTTAAAAAAGAACCACGATTGGAGTGGCGTGGTTTATTTACAGCTTAGATAGAGCATTAAGTTATTTTATTCAGAAGCTATTATAGTTTCTGTTTAACTTTTCTGTTTTTACACGATTTTGTTTTATCATGGTTTAGAATAATAAAATTAAATTCAGTTTTTACCCGATTTCAGTTTTTTCTGATATGTACCTACCGTTAAAAACAAAATTACGTGTATATTGCTCAACAAATCTTTGAATAAACCAACCCCGTATTTGAGAAGTTCTCTCGATTATAATTTTTTATTTAATTAAAAATTCTGTGTTTCGATATTTTCAGGGTAAAAAATGGCTGCCTATTTTTATAAAAATTATTTCAATAAATATGTACCAGGCTCATATATAGCATTTTTTAGATTGCCTTAAGATAGTAGAAAACTTGTTTGGTTACAACATTCAGGCAATAAGAGTGAATTTAATAAACGTACCATTTTCTGTGACTATCATTTTTGGGAACATGATTTCAAAATAACTCATAATCGTAAACTTTTGAAAAAAACTGCAATTCTTAAGCCATTTTTGCTCCAACTGATAAGCATTGTGATGTTATTTTAAAAAAAAAAATACATAATTCTACAGTTTTTGATGACCAATCTAATTCTATTGAAATATCTAATACTCTATAAATAATAGTTGTAGCAATACGGAAAATAATTTGGAAGTAGAATTTTCTTTTAGGGTTAAAGGTGAAAAAATTCCCAAAACCTATATTAGACATTCTAGTTTATTAAATGTTGATGACATAGATACTATTTCAATAAATGAAGCACAGTTCCCTTCACTTAAGCATCAAAGTTATGCCGTTCCTGTTAATGAAGCATCTATCAATTTCTATTCCAAAATATGATTATAATACTCCAAAACAAAATAAAAAAACAGAAATTAATCGGTTTTCAAAATAAAGTAAAAGATTTTATAAATGAAAAATTTGAAAAGAAAAATGTAGTGAAAACTTTTGTGAATATACACAAATTTTTCACAAACCGAAAACTCAGTGGTCTTCAGACGAAAAAACTGTTTTTCTTGGTTTATATTATAAATCTCCTACTTGTTATCGCCATATGCTACAAAATGAATTTCAGTTGCCTAGTATATCAACTATTTTTCATTGACATTCATTATTAACAGTTTCTACAGGTTTTTCAAAAAATATAATATGTATCTTTACTACAAAAAAAAATTGAAAATATGAACAATATGGATAGAAAATGTATTATTTTGTTTGATACTGTGCTAAGGGTGATTTAGTTTATGGTTTTGTTGATTTTGGTTCTCTTGGTAGAAAAAATTCAATTTCTTCAAGTGGTCTTATTGTAATGATTCGCGGTTTAAATCGCAATTGGAAGCAAGCAATCGGCTATTTTATTGGATCACCAAATGGATCTGAACTTGCATCAATAATTAAAGAAAGTTTTCAAGTATAATTAAAAATATTGGTTTTGACATAGTTGCTTCAACATGCGACCAGGGTAGTACTAACCGTTCTGCTTTAAAAATATTCGGAGTAAAAATAAATCAACCTAGTGTTGATATTATTGGTGATGGAAAATCTATTGTATTTTTATTCGACGCTCCACACCTCTTTTGTTTTAGTGGATCAATACAAACTCCATTTTGTTTTAGTGGATCAATACAAACGTTAACTGGTATTGAAATTCTTTGGAAAAATGTTAAATCAGTTCAGCAATCATTTCTATTAACCTCACATTTAAATCAAGACCCGATTTGAAAATTTTATATCAATTATTAGAAATAATAGAGGTTCTTATGAATTTAAACCATCGGCTCTACGATTCTGTAGGAACTTTAAACAAACATTTTTCCAAAATTTTGTTGCACCTGAAACTTCAGGTTATATTGATTCCAATTCACAATCTATTTCCAATTATGAGAATCTTGCCACAATTGATTGTTTGTCAATTGATTTACCTGTTGTTGAAATAGATGTAGATACAATTAATGATTCAACAGATTTTTTAAATGCAATTGATTTTGATGAAATGTTCATTCATCAAAAAAAAAAAAAAAAGACTATGCGAAATTATACTTAGCAGGTTATTTAGTTTACCATTTTAATAAAAGTAATTGTGAAGTTTGTTTCAATTTCATAAATGATATTTTTATTTAAATAAAAATGTACAAAGCTGTTAATCCAAATTTAATTAAAAAATTATGAAGGATTAAAAACTCCTAGCATTAAATTTGAATTGTTGTGTAAATATATAATTAATATATTTGAAAAAAATATAGAAAATATACAACACGAAAATGCTCTGGTCCAAAAGTTGGTAGCTATTGTTGAAAAACATCTTCCCGAAGATGAAGTGTAATGCCATATTAAAAATATAATTGAATATTTAATAATTTTATTAGTAAGATTTCGACTACGGAAAATTAATATACTTTCAAAGAATACCAAAACTCAAAAAGCAATAATTTTTCAAGGCATGTAATTCGACACTGGTTAAATAAATCGGAAAGTATTTTTCATAAAAAATCTGATATCAAAATATATTAAGAATTGAAAGAACAATCATTTTATAATACAGTCTGATAATGTTAATTTTAGTATGCTGAAAAAAATATTTAGTTACCTATATTCTTTTAATTCTGAAAACATTTTCATATGTATTATCAAATTTGTAGATTTATTTACAAATCGTATGCAAATTAACTGTAACTTATTTATAAATATTATATTTTAATCAAATTTTTGTTGAAAAACTATTAATTCCTATTTCAGATTCAAAATTATTAGTACATAATTGAAATTGAATTATCATTTAAAGAATCTTCAACTGCCTCTACATCAACTATTTTTCATTTCCATTCATTATTAATAGTTTGTCAGGACCGGCGCTTCCTTGGAACAGTATGAACAGCTTGACGGGGCGCTGAAATTGGGGGGCGCAAAATCATTAAAAATAAATTTAAAAAAATAAAATATTTTTTTTTTCAAAAATTTTTTTTTACCGAAATTGTGAACAAATATTTTTTTCACTGTGTAAAAATATATTTTAAAAAGGCAAAATATAAATTTTTTTGTCGTTGCACAGTAATTGAACACTGTGCATAATCATTCTCTCTTGTGTGTTGATGGGGTCACATGCTTTGAGAATAATCTCTTGAAAAGTATTTAATTAAATTAAATAAATTTATTTAAAATAAAAAATTATAAAAACAAAAAACAAAAAAACAGAAAAAAAAAATATTTCAATAGTAAAATAAAAGAAAAATTAATTAGCATTAAAAAAAATATATATATATTATATTATTATTTTTTTTGTATTATTAAAATTATCGGCAAAATGAAATGTAATTTGTGTCATTTAAAAATTGAAAGACTGGATCAAAAAATTGAATGTCAAAATTGTAAAGAGTATTATCATGGAAAGTGCGTGAATTTAGAAAAGAGAGAAATTGATTTTTTTGATAAAAGTGAACAAGGCTATAAATGCAATAGCTGTATTAATTTAAGGAGAAAATCAATTTCATCAGCTCAAAGTCCACTTATTATTAACGCTATTTCAAATGACTCACCCTTTTCATCGTCAATAAATTCAGCAACAACAACAACAACAGAATTTCCAGTAGTTACTCTCGAAATGTTATATAGTGAGATTATTAAATTGCAAAATATTAATTCCGATGCTCTAACAAAAATAAAAAATTTGGAAGAGACAAATGATATTCTCACTAATAAAATTGATGTTCTCGAATCAAAGCTAAATATCTTGGAGCAGAAAAATATGCGGTGCTCAATTGATATTGTTGGTATGCCAGAATCAGATCCAGCCACAAATGAATTCAAGGTAAAAGAAAATGTTATTAAGCTAATTAGTAATGGTATTGGTGAAAAAATCAGCGATAATGAGATTGAGTCTTCCTATATAAAAAAAATTAGAGAGAATGGTGAAAACAATAAGAATTCCAATATTGTGTGTGTTAAATTTTCGTCGATGCAATCCAAACAAAAAATTATGAATAAAATGTATAAAGATAAAATTAAAATACATGCTAATTTACTTGGTGAACATCACGGCGAAAAACGCATATATATTAATGATTGTCTTACTCATTATACAAGATCGTTATTGATGCAAGCTAAATTGATGAAAACTGAAAATAAATGCAAATATGTTTGGATTAAAAATTCTTTAAAAATTAAGGAAGGCGATAAAGTATTAAAAATTAATAGTTTGGAGGATCTTTCAAAAGTTTAGTTTTTTTGTATATTAATTATTTTTATTATTTTTAATGATATCTACAAATTTTGATACTTTAGATCCTTCTAATATTATAAATGTAAATAGTTCTTCCTCTTCAATTTCTGATATTTGTAATTGTTTTTGTATAGATCATTCCAATTCCAACAAAGAATTAACTTCAGGATTTTCAATTGTTCATCAAAATATTCGCAGTTTGAGAAAAAACTTTGATTTATTTGTATCACATTTGGCTTCATTAGATCATTTGCCTGATCTTATATTTATTTCTGAAATTTGGATTTTCGAATTTGAAATTTCTTGTTTTAGTATTCCAAATTACACATTTGCGGCAAATTGTAATAATTCTTACGCTGCTGGTGGAGTTGCTGTTTTTTATCGAAATAATTTAAAGTGCGATATAAAAAATTTTAATCTAAATAGTGCTGATGTTATGAGTTTAAATTGCGAAATTGCTGGTATTCAATACTGTTTTGTAGGCGTTTATAGATTACATAAGTATAATGTTAGTGTGTTTTTGGAGGAGTTTGCTAAACTTATGGAAAATCTAACAAGTAAAAATTTAATTATAATAGGTGATTTTAATATAAATCTTTTGTCTAATTCTACTGATGTTGATGATAACTTTCTTTCAATACTATCTTCTTTCGGTTGTAGTTCGCTAATAGATCAGCCAACACGTGAATCTCATAATTCAAGTTCTTGCTTAGATCATATATTTTTAAGGTTACACAGGAACAATAATGTAAATTATAAGACAGTTTATAATATAAAAATAACAGATCATAGTTTAATTAGTATTCAACTTGATCACAATATTTCTAGAAAAAATCAATGTAATAATTATGAATCTCGACGAATTAATTACTCTGAGTTGAAAAATGCTTTAACTTTTGAACACTGGGAAGAAGTTTATAGTTCTAATGATCCGTCAATTGCTTTTAATCTATTTCTTGCTAAGTTGCAAACTCATATTTTAGATTGTAGTCAAATTTTGAATCAAAATAATAATAAGAATAAATCACTTAAACCGTGGATATCTTTATCATTATTAAGGAAAATTAAA
This sequence comes from Rhamphomyia laevipes, assembly GCA_963920725.1. Classification (NCBI taxonomy): domain Eukaryota; kingdom Metazoa; phylum Arthropoda; class Insecta; order Diptera; family Empididae; genus Rhamphomyia; species Rhamphomyia laevipes. Next base: position 110,333,382 of record OY987255.1, read on the forward strand.
AAAAAGAATAAACTTTATATGTGTATTAAAAACATCCTAATAATTTAAGACTCAAAAGTTACTATAGTAAATTATGTAGTGAGTTGAAAAATGATATTCCTAAGTGTAAAGATGATTATTTTTGTAAAAAATTATCGGAAAATAAAGGCAATTCTAAAAAAGAATGGAAAGTTGTTAATGAAATTTTAAATAGAAATGTACCTAAGCAAGATATTAAGTTAAATATTAATAATACAATTACTTCTTCTCCCACAGATGTTGCTAATGTATTTAATGATTATTTTTCTAATATTTCGAGTTCATTAACAGGATTTACTACTTGCAGCAATGACATTTTACCAGATACCACCATTCGTCATGATTCTTCTCAATCTCAAAGTTTTTACTGTGCAAATTTTAGCTCCTCTGAAATTTATAAAATTATAATGTCACTAAAAACCTCAACAGTTTCTTCATGTGATAAAATTACTAGTGTTGTTCTTAAAAATATTGCTCTTCAGATCATTGATGTTCTTTGTTTTATTTTTAACCTTAGTATTCAAAAAGGGATTTTTCCTGAATCTCTTAAAACTGCTATAGTTATACCTTTATATAAAAAAGGAGATAATACAATTATAAATAATTACAGGCCTATTGCTCTTTTATCGGTTTTTTCTAAAATTTTTGAAAAAGGTATGAAGAATAGAATGTTATCATTCCTAAATAAAAATAAATTCTTTAGTGATTTCCAGTTTGGTTTCAGGAGTGGGAAATCTACAGAAGATGCTCTAATAAAATTATGTAGTGAATTATATAAATCCATAAATGAATCTGAAATTCCTGCAGCATTATTTATTGACATTACAAAGGCCTTTGATATGGTTGATCATGAAATATTATTAAAAAAACTGGAAAATGCAGCGTTTAGAGGATCGATTAATTATTGGTTTAAATCTTATTTAGAAAATCGTAGGCAAAGAGTCAAAATTAATGATTATTTGAGTGGTAATTGTTTTATAAATATTGGTGTTCCACAAGGTTCTGTCTTAGGCCCAATATTGTTTTTAATTTTTATTAATTCTTTATTTATTCAAAGTTTCAAAGGAACAATTTCAGCATTTGCAGATGACAGCGCTCTATCCTATTCAAATAATAATTATTTTAATATTTATACTGATGTTAATCATGATTTAGAAATTCTTCGTCGGTGGTTCACATCCCACAAATTAGTAATTAGTGAAAAAACTAAATTTATGTTTTTTAATCTCTCTGGGGTTGTTTGTGAAGAATTGAGTTTTACGTACCACGCTCCGAGCTGTTTAAAATATCGACTGAGTAATTTATACTCACATGATGGAAATTTGCATAGTTTTAATGAAATTATTAATTATAATAAAGAATGTTTTAAAATTGAACGTGTTAATCAGTTTAAATATCTGGGTATCTTATTAGATGTCAGGCTCAATTGGAAAGATCATACTTTATACCTGAAAGGTTATCTAAATAAAATAGTGAGGCAACTTTATTACCCCAGTCTTTATTGTCCGCTTTCAATTTTAAAGTTAGTCTATAATGGCTTATTTAATTCCAAGATACAATACGGATTAAGCTGCTGGGGTGGTACACATCTCAATAAAATTGAACCTTTGATAGTTAAACAAAAACATGCAATTCGTATTATGTGTAAAGTTGATAGGAGAACACCAAGTTTTAATTTATTTAAGAGTTTAGGAATACTTCCTCTAAGACACCTATATTGTTTTAATGTTCTTAAATTATTTATAAAAAATAATAATAACGTTGTTCGAGTTGATGTTAACTACAATTTACGTGTGAATACCAGAAATTTTGTTATTGTTCCTAAAATTAATAAAATGCACTATTGCCAATTTTATAGTATTACTGCGCCACGGTTATTTAATAAATTACCGAATTGTTGTAGATGTGTAACAGTCGAATCTAAATTTTTAAAGCAAGTTAAGTCATGGCTTTTCACATTTGATCATACTGCAATATTTAATGTAATAAATCCTATGATCTAGTCTGTATATGTTTTACTTTATTTTTTTAAATTCATAAAATGGATATTGCTTCATTTTCAAATTTATATATGTATATATTTTTTTTTTCTATTTTTAACTATTTTTTCATTTAATATTTGGTTAAAACCCCATTCAACAAAATATATTTATATTATTAACCTAATGGTACATTCGTCTCTTGTCCTTTTTGGCAATTGAATGTCCCTATCTATTTTGTCATTACTTCAAAGTTGAACTATTTTTTTAATTAATTAATTGTAATTTTTTATTTTTTATTTTGTATTATAATGGATTATTTTATTAAATTTTATTTTTTAAATTGAATTAGTATTGTATAAGTATCATGAAAATGGAAAAATTTATGTAATGTTAAACTTTTGAATTGATGCGAAATAAAGATTTTATTATTATTATTATTATTATTATATCAATACGGAAAAGAAAAATATCGATAACATCTTATATGTAAAAAAAAACCCCTCAAGCACAGTATATTTTTACTGTTCATAAAGAATTCTTCAACCGATGATATGAAAATATAAATTTGTCTTTATACTCTTCTTCATACAAATTTCTCACAAAAAAAAATAACTTAATATAATAAAGTTTCTCTTAAAAAAGAGAAATATAAAAATTGTTCTCGGTGCACAGTATTTGAACACTGTCAGAACCTACACTACTAAAAGCCGTGTCATTACAATACATGCGCAAAAATTTGTAGTCAGAGAAATTATAATATTATACGTCAAAATTAAATGCCGGTAATAACAAGCGCTGAAAGTTCGGAAGAAAAAGATAAATATAATAGGTAATTAATAATTGTTAAATACCTAAAAGTAGTTAAAAGTGTTATTTAATAATAGTAGATTAAATTAATTTAAAAAAATTGTGCGGGCATTGTATATTTCTAGTGTAATTTGTGTGATAAAAATTAGCACAAATTCTAACCTAAAAAAAAAAATTATTCATATTTTCTTTTTTGTAAATAAAAACAAACTAAATATTTTGATAGTTTTAAATAATAATTTAATTTTTAATAATCAATAAGTGTGCTAAAAGCAATTTAAATTACCTAGGTGTACATAATTAAGTGCATTTTTTTAAGATAAGTTTTTTTGTTAGATCTGTGAATATGGAAATGAGGTATTTAAAATTAAATATACTTAAAATTGTAAATACAGATGATGAAATTAATTTATAATTAAAAATTATGTTAAATAACTTAAATATAAATACACAAATATTTGCTGACGAGAACATAATTAATTCAAAAAATGTAATAAATTTTCCTTATATCACATTTGCGTGGGCTTCAAAGAATATTGGTAGAGCATTTTCCTAATTTAACTTTAATGTCGAAACCATCATTAGTTGTTTGGCAAACCTTAATTTATACTATGATGGAACATATAGAAACCTTACAAACATTTATTAAACAATCTACTGAATTAAATGAAAATTCATTATTTCTAATTAATTTTAATGCATCATTATTGTGTCAATATTTCTTTGGAACACGTTTAATTGAACAAGCTGATAAATTTACAAATGAATAAATAAAAATCGTACATTAACATCAAATTTATTAAAAACTTTTGGACAAAATATTTTAAATTTGGAGCATAATAAACGTATTATGAATGCGTTTTTAGAAATTTCATATTATAGTGGATATTGTGATTTAATTTTATGGTATTATTCACCAGATTCATTAAAATTTGATCATTCACAATTTTCCACAAAATCAATTCATAATTATTTGACAGCAGAAGAGTGGATTTTAATTGAACAGAGAGTTGTAAATTTCGGTAAAAAAGAATGTAAAATAAATATGAATCGTATATTTTTACAACAAACTAAAACGAAATTGATATTTCAACAACCAGATTTACTGCATGAAGATAAAAATAATTAATTAAATATAAAGAATTTCTTATTAACAAATACTATGGATGTGGATGATAATTTTTATAGATCCTACAAATAATTGGTTAATCAAATATTTAGCAAGGCAACAGAAATATGAAATTTGTGAATTGATTATTTTGGATAGTATTAAAAACAATGATGTAAGAGATTTGATTATTTTTCTAGAAAATCATGAAGTTTTAGAAATTATTATATTAAATTTATATAAAAATTTAATTGAATGTTTTCACTCTAAAAAATCTATTTTACAATTAATTGATTTTGATGAATTAATTAAATCAATTAATCAGAAACAAAAAATAAATACAATTTAAAAAATTATTAATGATAAAAATGAAAATTATTTAATAAGAAAGTATTCTGCAGAAAATATTGAAGGAATATTGGAGGAATATTGGAATATTGGAATATTGGAATATTGAAATATTTCAGGATACTTCACAAGATAATATTGGTTATATTTGTAGGATATTGACACAAATTTCACACTGCCAATTAGGTTTGGTAAAAGGGGCATTTTAAACGTATCAGCAATTGAATTGATAACTTATTAAAATTTAATATATAGTTTTATTTTCAGATACTTAACGAACATTTTAAACGTATCACAAAGATGGCGCGGGATTTTATTATTATTACAATATTGTTAACAAAAATTGTAAATAAAAAAGATATCATAACATTTTAGAGACGACTAGTCAAAATTTTTTTGAAAAATGTAGTCGGTCAGAAAATCCACTGATTAACCAATTAGTTTTAGTATAGTTTATAAGTCTATCTAGTCTTAATATAGGTTGTAAGTTTCATAAAAGGTTTTTATGTAAAAGTTTCCTTTAAAAATTAAAAAATATTAAATAAAATAAAAATAAATTCAAATTAACTATAAGATAATACAGTAGGAAAAGTTAAATAAATACTTAAACTCTGTAAATTTGAAATAAATTAGATTAAGAAAATTATGTTAAAAAATGAAATAAATAAATTCTAAATTCTAAATTCTAAAAAAGATATATATTTGTTATAAAATATAAATAACATGAGTTTTCATTTCAATACAATATTTTCATATCAACATATAAAATTTTTGTAAAAAAGTCTGACTAAATTTTGCGCGCATGTGTTAGTGTGAAATCCCATTTCTCGGCTTGTAAAATAGTGTAGGTTTGACACTGTGCATAGTCAATATGGAAAAGAAAAATATCGATAAAACCCCCTTCCGTTTCTTATATGAAAAAAAAACCCTCAAGCACAGTATATTTTTACTGTTCATAAAGAATTCTTCAACCGATGATATGAAAATATAAATTTGTCTTTATACTCTTTCTTCATACAAATTTCCCTTCCGTTTCTTATATAAAAAAAATGTATGTATTTTTATGAACAGAAAAAATATACTGTTCTTGAGAGCTTTTTTTCATATAAGAAACGGCATGAAATAAAAATATATTTTTATCTAAATTTTCGATAAAAAATTTTGTCTAATAAGAACTTTCAGTGGTGCAAGTGCAATTTATATGTGTTTTTTTGGTAGTTAAAAAGTTATAAAATAAATAGTTTTTTATTTAACTATAAATATTTGATTTTTAATTTCTAATTAAAGAATTATTAATTTTAAAACTTTGAATTGTTTTTGTGTGTTTCTTGCTTTTTTTTTTTGCTGCTTTAAAATAAAATTTATTTTAATTTATATTTGTATTTGATAATACATATTTGTGTTTGATTTCTTTTTTGACGAAAATTTTTCGTTGGTACGGTAAATATATAATATAAAATTAAAATTTTAACATAGCAATTGTACTATATTATATTTTATATACATTTTATTTAAATTATTAAATTAAATTATTTATATTTTATACCTAAATTAATATAATGTCGCCAAAGCGAAAATTGTCTGGTCACGCTTTCAGACAAAAAAGAAAGCAAATGTTGCTTTCTGCCAAAAAACAACAAAATGCTCTGCATAAGTTTTTTATTGGTGAAAACGTAAACCAACAACAACAAATCACAACGAACCAAATCAACATTTCCAATAACATGGAAATAATCAATGTTATTGATGATACACCACCACAAAATAATCCAGGTTGTGATGACATCTGTGTTAGGTGGATTTGCGCAGGCTGGGGTTTCATTTTCTGAAAAGATTTCAGAAACTATTCCAATTAGTTTAGAAATAGATTTAGATGATCCGGCTGTCTGGCCAGATTTAAATGATAGACTTTTAACCCTCCTTGTAGAAAAAGGCCCCAAACAAAACAAAGATATTTGCTATCCCGTTAAGTCAGGTAGGAAATTTAATAACAAACATTTTACAAGGCTTTTGTCAATTGGCGAAACAATGGTAAGATCGTGGTTAGTATATTCGGTTTCAATTGATTCCATTTTTTGTTTTTGCTGTAAGTTATTTATGCAAAATTCTCAAATTCCAATTAGTAGTATAGGATTTAACAATTGGAATCATATAGGTAGGGTTCTTTTGGAACATGAAAAGGGGGCGTTCACGTAGACTGTTTTAAAAAGTGGAAAGAATTTGAATTAAGACTTTCCAAAAATTCAACAATTGATTGCATTCTTAAAAATACAATGTCTAAAGAAGTTCAACATTGGAGAGATGTGTTGAAACGACTTATTATTCTTGTAAAATTTCTTTCAGTGCAATCTTTGGCATTCAGGGGTGGGTCAGACAGGTTATACGAGAAAAATAATGGTAATTTTCTCAAATTAGTAGAATCCATTGCTGAATTTGACAATGTTCTGTCAGAACACCTAAGACGCATTACTAATAATGAGACGCAAAACAAATATTTGCATAACAGCATTCAGAATGAGCTAATTTCAATCGTTTCTAAAGTAATTCAAAATAAAATCAATGATATTATAAAAGGAGCAAAATATTTTTCGATAATTGTTGATTGTACTCCAGATCAGAGCCGCAATGAACAATTATCACTTATTGTTAGAGTTCTTCATAGAAATAAAAAGAAACATGAAATTAAGGAGCTTTTTATGGGTTTTTTAAAAGCTACAGATACGACGGGTAAGGGCTTAACGGATTTAGTTTTAGACCGACTATCTTCCCTAGGATTTTCAATTAGTGATTGCAGGCGAGGCTATGATAACGGCTCAAATATGAAGGGAAAAAACATTGGAATGCAAGCTCAGATTAAACATTTAGAACCCACATTCAGCTAACCTGGTTCTTCTGGATTCAGTTCAATGTTTACTTGAAGCTGTAAATTTTTTTGATACTGTCCAATGTTTATATGTATTTTTTTCTAGTTCTGTTTCAAGATGGGATATTTTGAAAAAGAATGTGAAAACACTAACTCTGAAGCCACTCTCTACGACAAAATGGGAAAGCCGTATAGAAGCTTTAAAACCCTTAATGTGTAGTTTAGGTAATATTTATGACGCTTTAGTTGAAATAGGAGATGACAAGGATAAGGACGGAATAACTAGAAATAACGCGAATAGTTTATCTCTCAAAATTATTCAATTTGAATTCATTTGTTCATTAATTATTTGGTATAATATTTTAGATAAAATTAATATATTTAGTAAATATTTGCAAAGTCCTGCTATTTGTTTAACGACGGCAGTAAATTTGTTAGAGGGTACAAAACAGTTTTTGACAGACTTAAGAAATGACGAAAAATTTCGGGGGTTTATCAATCAAGCTAAAGAAATAGCTTTAAAATTAGATGTTCCACCAAATTTCCCTGATGCTCCAAGACGCCCTAGTCGAAGACCTCAACATTTTTCATACGAAGGTAGAGATGAAATTATATTATATCCAATCCTGAACAAAAGTTTAAAGTAGAATTTTATTTTCAAATCCTTGATAGGGCTATTCAATCTGTTAGCGAAAGATTTGACCAAATTTCGGAACACAATAATATTTTTAAATTTTTGCATAATATTTCTGTGGTTTCATTAGATGCTTCTGATCTTTTAAATAGTTGTCTTTCCCTAGAAAAGCATTTAACTTTCAATTCAAATTGTGATATAGTAGGATTAGATTTATCGAACGAAATTAAAATATTCCAAAGTATAGGTTCAGGAACTTTAAGCCCTATAGAATCATTAGATTTTATATTTGAAAAGAAATTAGACCCGATATTACCAAATCTAGTTATAGCTCTTAGAATTTTATTGACAATACCAATCACAGTAGCTTCCGGGGAACGTAGCTTTTCTAAATTAAAGATTATTAAAAATTATTTACGTACTACAATAGGACAAGAAAGACTAGTAGATTTAGCTAGAATATCTATAGAAAGTGAATTTCTGAACAACTTAAATTATAGTGACTTGATAGACGACTTTGCAAAATTCAAAGCTCGGAAAATTAAATTTAATTAATTTTTTAATATGTTTTACAATTTAAAATAGCACGCTTGAATTTTATTGCTTTGTATTTATATTTTATTAATATTTTTTGTTATTTAAATTCATACGATAGCAATATTTATTAGTACGATAGCAATATTTATTTATTTATTTTTATTTATTTTTGAGGACTATACCTACGTGGGATACCTCGTTAAAAAAAATGCATTGGAAATCCTACCTCTTGGGTGATGTGGATACGGATTACTTGGGTGATGTGGAAACGGCAAATGAGCGTTTGTTTTTTTGTTTTTTTTTGGGCGCCAATTTTGAAAACTGCACCAGGCGCCAAAATCGTTGGCGACGGCGCTGTACTTTGTACAGGTTTTCAAAAAATATAATATATCTTTACTGAAAAAAATATTGAAAATACGAACTAGTGCTTAATAAAAAGATTATTTACTGAATAAAATTGTTGTTTATTAATAATCATTATTTTTTATTGTCAAATAATTAAGTCGTTTATTTTGAAAGTGGTTTCAGTCCAATTTTCTTTATTTTGCGATATTAAAGGTTTTTAGTTTGAATTAATTTAAAAAAAATTTTGAAAAATATGATGTTTTTGGTAGGCCAAAAGGGACTTGTACTACTATCAAAATTAATGAAATGATTTTTATTTTATTTAAATGATTATTATACTACAAAAAATTAAATGACAAATGGTAAATATATGAATAAACTAATTTGAAAATACAAAAGAAATAATATAATTTTTATTATAAATATTTGCAATTCTGTTTGCTAACTAAATTACTATAGACAAAATAATACCTTATTTTGTAAATTTTTGACTATAATTTGTAAAAATTTCAAAATCAATAAGAGATGTTATTGCTTTTACCATTAATTAATTTTTTTTGGAAAATGGACTTAAACCACTTTCAAAATAAACGACGCATTTATTAAAATCTTAATTGAATTAAATCTCAAATATTAGTTACAATTTCAAAATCAAAAAAATCTAAATATTGTAATTTCTAATATTCAAAATTTTAAGGATTTAAAATACAAAGTAACTATCTAAAAATAGAAAGAAAGTACAGAAAATCTTGCATTGAATATTTTATTTCAAATAGATATACCATAAAATTATTTTGACCAAAAAAAATTTGCAACATTGCTATAGTAAAAAAAGAAAAGAAAAATATATATCTATTTTAATTCCTAGCTTCCTTGCATGTGTAGAAAGCTATATTACATATACTTATAATCAAAAAGTCTTTCGTCAATAAGAACGGTTTTTTGAATATACTTTTTTTAAAAATCATGTGTAAAATTTCATATTTATCTTGTAAAGTACAGGTTTAGAATTAACATATTGTTTTACTTTATTTCAGATAAAATAATTCCCTTCCCAAATATGTAAAAAAAGTATGAGAATGATTTATAAAAAAGGAAAAATATTAACTATTTCAAACCAAATTTTTATCATTAAATTTCAAATATATTTTCTTTTGCTGCGGCAAACTTTTTTTCATAGTTTTTCTATTGCCTAGGCAAGCTTTTTCTCATGGGTTTTAAACTTGGGTTGATTGAAGCGACATCTTTAAAATTTAATTCTCGGCCGTAAATTAACAAAATCGTTGGCATTCTACAACTATAAGATATATAAACAATTGTTTTTACAGTTGTATTTAAAATGCAATACATTTCATTGAATAAATCTTCAATGTTTTGTGTGTTGTCCTCAATAACGATGGCTCTTTGACTATATAATATATGGACTGCTAACCATCTGTCAGTTTCATATATTTCCAAATTAATAAAGTGGAGCATGATCTGTCGCGCACTGGACGGCAAATCGGCCAGAAAAATAACTAAATGTAGTATAAATACCATTGACATACAATATATATAGACAGAATCTCAAATCTCAAAAGTGAAGCCAGCATTAAATATGCTTTTTATGCTACAACATAAAAAGTAATATAAACGCAAACTCAATTTCCCTATGTTGTTCCCTTTTTTTGGGATATTTCTTCAAGTAAAGAATAAGAACATTGTAATATTTAATGAAAAAGTATTTATTTTTTTCATAAAAATTATTTTATAATCATATAAAATTAAACGTAAACTTAAATAATAGTGCAAGCATACAAAAATTTACTTATAACATCAGATATTTAATTATATCCTTCACTAATAAAGTATAAAACTTAAATGTTTCACAAATATGAAATTTTCATAATTTACACTTCAATAAAAAAATTGTGTTAGAACAATTAAATAGTAAACAATGAACTTTTTTTACCTTATATGTATTTACTATAAAATTGTACTTACACAATTTTTTAGGATTTTCCAAAATAACCTTATCTTTTTTGGTTTTTACGGAAAAACCGCAGGTATAAGAAGTATGGAACAATTTATAAAAAAATAAATAGTCGTTAAAAGGAAAAAATGCAGTTAATTTATTTAAGATTTAATTTTAAATTATTGAGCGATTTGCCGCATTTGTTTTTAAATATAAAACATAGCAATATAAGGTAATATATTGTTGTACATAGATTTATTGCAACGTTTTTGGAACTAAATTCAACGCATTTGCCTATTAAATTAATAAAAAAGCTGAATTTGCATTGAACAATGTTGCACATATTCAATCTCAAAATCGTATACCAGTGCTTACAGTTTTTAATTTTATTAAATATGTTCCTAAATATAAATTTTCATTCATAATTTCTAAAATTTTGTTGAAATAAATTCATTTAAAATCATAATTTGACAAATTATTGAATGGGACTTTTTTTATATAGCTACCAACACTATGTTCAAATATCCCATTTTTTATGTCAAATAGCTGTCAGTGCCCCTCCAAGAGGGGCTCAATGCTGGCTTCACTTTTTATTAGAACAACATATATTGGACATTCAGTCTATATATATTATACGTCTATGATAAATACACAATAATACTAGCTCAATCTAGCGACAAAATAATGAAATCAAAATTTTAATTGTCTTGTCGCTAGATTGAGCTACTATTATATGTTTTTTAATAGTAGTTTTTTAAATGTTTTTTAATGGTAGAGATAGTCTCAACATACGCAACGATAACGCGCTACAGCGCAACATTCACAACGGCGTAACAGATAATATCAAAGTTAAGTTATTGCGTAAATGACATAACACAGCTGATTTTTATCAGCTGTTTTATATTATTGAAAAAATTTAATAATTATTTTTGGCAGTTGTTGAATTGAAAAGAGAAAAATTTAAATTAAAACTTATTATTAAAATTATTATTATTAAAATTATTAAAATTTATTATTAAATACTCGTAATTACTTATTATTAAAATTTGTAAAACCCTCAATTTTTGAAATTATTTGATAATGAAATTAGTTGTCAAATTCCTGCGTTGACAACTTTACGCGCGTTGAAAGTTAAATTTTTCGAACTTCTGCGTTTGCGTTGTGAATGTTTGCGTTGAGATAAACTAGTCCCATACATTTTATATAGGTTGAATATTTTTCTGACAGTGCGCTGTAGCGCGTTGTCGTTGCGTATGTTGAGACTATCTCTGAGGTAAATCATCATCCACTTTGAAATTTCAAATCAAATTAACTTTTTATAATTTTGTTTCTTGTAATTAAAATAATCACAAAACACAGGTCATTATAGTTTTTTACCTGTTTTGACGTTTGTTTTAGTTGTACAACCTGACGCTTTGCTGTTACATACGCTGTAGATCATAGTCTTGGTAATGAAGTTGGCTGTTATCAGTCCATATATTATAAGTCAAAGCGATGGCTGATGGTGTTTTTGGAATTTCCCACATAATAATTTCAGAATCTGTTCATAAAAATAAAAATTGATTTAAATTTTCTTATATATATATATATATATATATATATATATATATATATAAGAGAGAAAGAGAAATGTGATGCATAATTATTCGTTCGGCATATAACCACAGCTACACCGGGAAAAAGTAAACACAGCACAGCTACACCAGCAATGACAACATACACTAACACTATTGTTTTATCGTTTTACATGTAAATTTTGAAAATTTGTTTTAAATCGAAGATTTGAAAATTTATTTTACATTAAAAGTATAATGTATAGTGTTAACCAGTCTTTTAAATACTTTGAAAATAAAAAGAAAATAGTGTAAGGGTTAGACATAGTATCTATAATATTTAAAGAACTAAAAAAATTAAATATTTTATATTTATAATAAATTTTAATAAACAGAGCGCACGTCCCTCCCAATACAAATTTGAGGAACGCCAAACATTTTATTGTCGAAATGCTACTTTTGATGAACTGAAATTATAATTAGCTAAACAAAATTGTTTTTTTTATTGTTTGTTTTTTAAAGAAAATTTAAATCAATTTTTATTTTTATGAACAGATTCTGAAATTATTATGTGGGAAATTCCAAAAACACCATCAGCCATCGCTTTGACTATACAGGGTGTTCCGGTTTGGGTCCTGAATACTGAATATATATATATATACCGTAAGCCAAAGTTATTTATTTAATTCGAATACTTATTTATTTAATTCAAATTTGAACAATATTTTCAGACAAAATTCTTTATGAAATATATGCCATCAAAAACAAAACTCTGTTCCTCGGGACTCGCTAAAATATTTACAGACGAGCTCTCATTTTTGTATAATTTGGATGGCCAAAATAATAAACCTGCTCTAAAAAATACAAAGTTATTTTTAAAAAAATTTAAAAACTGAAATAACTCATTTTCTTCAATATAGATTCATGGAGTTCTAAGTTCAACGGAGTTTTTTCCGATTACGTGGCATCTATAAAAAAGCAGCTCTACGATGCTCATAATAGAGAAAATAAAAGAAGTCGCTTTAAAAAAATGAAAATCAAAATAAATAGTTTTATAAGTTACAAATAATATAACTTAATATAGGTAGTAATGGACTTGTATTATATATTACTTTTATACTTATAACTCAATATTACTTAATTTAATATTTACTATTTTTTTAAATTTAAATAGTTTTTATTGGTTTAATTTTTTCTATAAATAACAATTAATTTTATTTTAATAATTAATTTTTGTTAATGTTATTTATTTTGTCAATTAATTATTTATTACTTTAATTTTTTTTTAATTTAATTAAAAAAAACTAAATTTTTTAATTTAATTATAATTGTTAAGACAGGTCTTTAAATAAGACGTGTGACATTCCCATATGAATGTCAGCGGGCTGTCTTTTATGTGGCTTCAAATCAGATCAAAGAATTAAAGGATAAAGTCCATACATAATTTTACACTATAAAGTAGAAATTGAATTGAAGTAATTTCTTTTTATATTTGACTCTTTTACACCTTATATGCAAATTTCATACAATCTTCAATAAGTTTGGCATAATCTAAAAAAATCTAGATTTTTGTTCGCTACGATGGTATCACTACTAGTTATATCTCTATTTGTGTGTGTGCTGTCTGTTTTAGAAGTTCGGAGTGAATATTTAAAAGTTAAAACTATTGGTGAATTAATTTAAAACTATATTTATTAAAGAAAATTAATAATTAATTAATAAAAACTATAAAAAAAACATTTAATATAATGAAGTGTGTAGTTAAAGATTGTGGAAATTGTGATAGAGTAAAAATTCATGGAGTCTGTTTTCACAGGTAAGCGACGTCTTTAAAAAGTTTTATGAATCATTTAAAGGTTCCTTGTTTAATTTTCTTAGTTTTGGTTATCAAAATATAATAGTTTTAATTCAGCAAAATTAAAACATCGCGATAAAATAAGTGAATGAGATGTCAATGTGTGTGTATTTAATGTGTGTGTTCATTGTACCCCAAACAAATTTGAGGTACAATGAAAAAAAATGGTTTTTTACATTTTCTTAGTATAAATCGTACAAACATATTATAAAAAAACATTTATTTTGTTTTTTTTAAGTAGTTTAACTATATTTAAAAACTACATTAATGCATTTTTCATTCATAAAATTTTTTTTTTTGTTAACGCTTAGATAATTTTTGTGCACACATACATTGACATTGTGGTACAATTTGAAATTGAGTTGAATTTAGTACAGTGTCGCCGTGTGTTTTACTTTAAAGGGTGCTTTGACAATTAAAGAATATTTTGTTTTAATTTTTTTAGAATACCAGTCATAAAAAATAGAAGAGATATTTGGTTAACTCAAATAGGTGTCTCAAACGAATCGATCAAAGCACGTGACAGAATTTGTTCTAGGCATTTTAAGGAGAACGATTATGTAGACCATCATAAGAAATGAAGAATTTTGAAGAAAAGTTCAATCCCTTCACAAAACTTAGGAGAAACTACGAAATATATTGTTGAAAAAGACAACGAAGTAAGCTCTCTTGAAGCAACTATTTCTGATGTTGGTGTGGTAATTCTAAATTTTATTTAAATATATATATATATATATATATATGTAAATTATTGATTGTAATTATTTTAATATTAATTTCAGAAAAGTGTTGACGATTTTATACCAATCAAGCAATTATACCAACTGCTGGAATCTCTAATGTAATGTATATAATAAAAATGTGAGTGTGGATTTTGATTGATACAAAATTATTGATTGTAATAAATTTTCGTATTTTTGTGAATTTTTAGGAAATTAATGAAGATTTTACACCAATTGCTGGTAGCTCTGGAATAAATAAAGAAAATATTGGTGGTATGGATATTGAATGGTGCACACCTATAACACCAATGATAAAACCAAAACCACCAATGATAAAACGAAAATGCCTCGCTGAAAATTTGTTTTTACAAAATATACCACAATTGCCAAAACCTAAAATTAATCCGATGAATTTAAAACAAGCTCTGATACAGAGAAGGTTAAAATTTTAAGAAAATCAACCAAAAAATCTTTCAAAACAATAAAATATTTACACCAAATTAAAAGAAGAAAGTCTCTAAAAATTGCAAAGCTATTCTTGATGATATAAAATCTAAAAATTTGGTATCAGATGAGATAGTTGATAACATAAATCAATCTATAGGTACGAATAGATTAATTATTGAAAGATAGCTTCAGAAAGCAAAGGGAAACATATCGCAAAGAATGTATGAACCAGAGCTAAGAATTTTTGCTCTAAACCTAAATTTTTTATCGCCAAAAGCGTATTTGTATGTTCGAACTATATCAAATTGGTACAAAACACTCAACTGTAATCCAGGATTTACATCTGAAGCATTAACTGCTATTAAAAATGCTGTAACAGTAGCTGAACAAGTACAACAAAAATTGATTATCAATGTTACTTTTGATGAAATGCACATTCGAAACCATGTTCATTGGGATGGAAAAGATTCCACGAGATTTGTTGACATCGGAGATGGTGGTGAAACCAACGTCCAAGCAACTCAAATCTTAGTCTTCATGGTAGTGTGCGTAAATAGAAGCTGGAAAATTTCTGTAGGATATTTTACTATTGCATCACTAAATTCCGATCAAAAGAAGAATTTAATTCAACATTGTTTACGCAATATACGGGAAACCGGAGCTTTAGTAATCGGAATAACTTTCGACGGTGCTGCAACAAATATATCGACTGTAAAGTCACTTGGTTGTGACATTACAGACGCCAGTACCCCCAATATATTCAAAATAGACAATTTAAATAAAAATTTCACCGTGCTATTAGATCCATGTCATATGTTAAAACTTATTAGAAACACTTTTGGTGACCTTAAAATATTTATTGATGTTGATAACAACAAAATCGAATGCAAGTATTTAACATTATTAGTTGAGTTACAAGAAAAAGAACAATTACATATGGGAAATAAATTGAAGAAAGCACACATTTATTTCACACCACAAAAAATGAAAGTAAAGTTAGCAGTGCAGTTATTAAGTAAATCAGTGAGTGATGCCTTAGATTTCTGTAGAGAGGTACTGGAAATCCCAGAATTTGAAGACAGCAAACCAACTTCAAAAATTTTAAGAATTTTAAACGACTCATTTGACATGTTAAATAGTCGAAAATATAGTCAGTTTGGATTTAGTAAGGCTCTTTGTGCAGAAAATATTGTGGAAATAAAAAAAATTGTCGGAGAAGGTATTCATTATATAAGTAACCTAAAAACGGTAGAAAGAGAGAAGATTATTACGCATCGAAGAAAGACCGGTTTTATTGGTATAATTGGAGCTTTGAATAACATGCAGACCCTGTATGATACGTGGATAAGCACTGGTTTACTAATATACATACCTATGTATAAATTAAACCAGGATCATGTAGAATTATTCTTCTCATCCATTCGATCTAGTCTTGGATACAACAACAATCCAACAGTAAAACAGTTTCCAGCTGCGTATAAAAAGCTAATAGTAAGGGTGCAAAATAGAGAAAGTGGAATTGGAAACTGTGTGGCTTAAGAAAATATAGAAATACTCCATGCTACAAACCAGAATGCAGATTTAGAAATCAACAATACCAGCGAAAAATGTAGAATGCTAGAAGTCATTCAGGAAAAAGTTGAACAATGTTTTGAAACACATTTAGAAGATCATTCTTATATGTACAACTATTTTAATGCAAATATATTATCAGAATTGCAGATATATCCAGCAATATATTCTGCAACACATTGCAGAATATATTGCTGGATTTGTAGTATACAAGATGTTTAAAATTATAAATTGCACTGAATGCTTAGGAGTATTGGAAGGTGAAATGCGCGCAAAGACACTTGTGCATTATAAATCAAAGGGATATCTTAAATATCCTTCTAAGGATGTTGTACACGTGTGTAAAATTGTAGAGAAAGAATTAAGAGCTTTCGAACATGTATTTGAAGATGCAAATATATCTTTATTGATAGTAAAAAAATTCAAACAAATTCAAATTAATTGTTTGAAAAAAAAATTATTTATAAATATATTTAAAAATGAACACATGAAAAACAGTAGTCATTTTAGTTTATTATTAAAATCAATAATTCAAAAATATTTGAATACTCGATATTTTTACATATCAAAAAAAAAATCTGTAAAAGAATCTGTTCGCAGTAAACTTACTAAATTAATATTATTCAAAATAAATTAAAATTAAAACTTTATAAATAATATAAATAAAAACTAAAATATTACAACTAATTTTTTTTCTTTTTTTATTTATCTCTTATTATTTGTACTAATGAGTAAAAGGCTAGAACGGGTTGCCTATCTAAAACAAAATTCCTACTACAATGGACTACCTAATCCATAGATAATTTGTTGTATCAGTGTGCGCTAAATACTTCAAATAATTTTGTCCACACTTTATCCTTTAATTCTTTTATCTGAGGGCTTCAAAAAATGTGCATAAAATGTGTTTAAGTAGTCTTTAATGATGCGTTTGCTGAGTTGCTGTTACGGAGTTCCCTTTAAGCACCATTCTGATTCCAAATTGATTCCAAAATTTTAATATGAGAACACAATATTCTCTCAAATTACACACATACAAATACAAGCAATTATAATATAATTTACTTTCTCATACATACAAACATAACAATATATCATAAGATCATAATTAATATCATAATTCTGTGTCGTCCTCGTGCACAGTCCACAGTGTTAATTGTTTTTTTGTGCAGTAGCAGTACAGTCGCCATTATATTTATTTCCATAATTTAAAAGTAAGTAAATGTATATCTATTTATTTTATTTATGAAAATAGTATTAAATTTGTAATATACAAAACTAATCTTTTTATATTCTTTTTATTTTAGATACAATGAAAAACATTCAATAGCGAGGACAAGTTACATATGCAACATAATATAAAATGGTTGAATTATGCAACGGAAAGATTTACGAGAATTACGGAAAACAAATATTCAAAATGTTATTAAAAATTTATATTCAATATATTAAAAATTATAAATATGTAATATCAAATAATAATATTATTATTAAATAAATATTTATTATACAAAAAAATCTTTTACTTATTAAATTATTATTTAAAAAAGATAAATAAATTCTTTTAATCCTGGTGTTTTTAAGTTTTGTTGAATTGATTTAAATTTTGGTGTAACAAATATTAAAGAGTCATGTGCTTGGCTTGTACATATCATATGGGTAGGTAATATGTGTGTAAACTATTTCGTGAAAAATTCGCGCAACTATCGTCGGGTAGAACCAATTTGTTCAGCACTTGGTGATATGATAATTCTAATAGCAATACTTTGTCGTCTAATTTTTAATTCACGACTTCTTTTGATCAACTGATCTGTAGTTAGTTGGAGTTGATCAAAAGTATTCTCGCAAATCAATTCAAATTTATTTATAACTTTATCAGGTTCAATATCCATAGAAGTTGTAGACAATTCCACCAAAGTTCGAACAGTTCCGAATTCTTGGAAAATTCTACTTTCAATTGATGAAAACACGATACACGAACAAATTTATTAGAATCAAGAATTTTGCAACGTCCATCTATACTGGTGCTTATATACGAACATGATGTTAATTGGTTTTCGTCTAACTTCAATTTTCGGAAAATCGAAATCTGTATTTGAAATGATGATCGGTGACAGATTTGGCATTGAAACACCTGTTAATAATGGTTCTAAAATCTAAAATATGTTTTGTATCTAAAGGCTAAAGTAAAGTATTTAATTTTTTAAAATACGTTGACCGCCAACACCAAAACTAAGACAATTTTTTTGATTCTCTAAAAGATCATAAATATATAAAATTTATAATTGAAATTATTGTTAATATATACTATATATACTTATTTAGTCCTACAAACTGGTGTTAGACAACAAATGACAACATATCATGTAATTATGTTCTATAAAAAATGTTACATTTTCAAATTTTAATTATTCATATTTTTCAGAGAACTAATTATTTTTTTAGAAAAAAATCTAATGGTTGCAACAATTTATCTCCTTTTTTTGAAGATTTTATTTATATGGAGTTGTTGGAGCAACTAGTAATTATTTTCGTAAATTTGCTGCTTCTTTCGGACATAATTCCATAAAGATTAAGATTCCTTTGAAGACGTGAGGTGTATGGGTTACTGTTACTACAGCATCCTGAATGATACTTAAGGTTTTAAAACATAAAGAGAATATGTAATTAGTAAAAAAAAATATTTTTTATGTATAAATTATAATTATACTTACCTTTTCATAGAATGATCTAAATATTTTCATAGAATGATCTAAGAATGGTGGATAGCTGATTTTTGTACAATTACTGCAAAATGTTCAATCAAATCTTGTGCAGCTTTAAATTATTAAAAATTGTTATTAAAAAATGTTATTAAAAATATATATTAAATATATTAAAAATTATAAATATGTAATATCAAATAATAATATTATTATTAAATAAATATTTATTATCCCAAAAGAAATCTTTTACTTAATTTTTGATTCTAATTTACCTCATTTTTTAATCAATTTTAGTTCATTTTTAATTCAGTTTTAATTCATTTTTATATCAAAATTAGTTCATTTTTAATTCAATTTTTAGTTCATTTTTGTATCATAATTAGTTCAATTTGGTATCAATTTAGGTTCAATTAGGATTCAAATTTAGTTCAATTTGGATTCAATTTTAGTTAATTTTTATATCAGAATTAGTTCATTTGTGATTTCATTTTGAATCAGAAATATGTATCATAATTGAATGCAATTTGAATCAATAAGTTGAATCCAAAATTTGTCTAATAATGGAACATCAGTTGAATGAAAATTGATTCCAAATTGAAACTCAAAGTTGATTCAAAATTGAACACTGCCATAAATAGCTGAGTTGATTTTTGAATCCACTTGCTTAAAGGGTTATTTATTTTTAGTATAATTAGGAATTACCCCTCAAACCAGCTCCACGCGACGGACGCAACGGAGATGGATTCAAATGTCGAAAAAAAGTTGAAATGTATTGGGACTACCCATAGACGTATAATATATATAGACTGAATGTCCAATATATGTTGTTCTAATAAAAAGTGAAGCCAGCATTGAGCCCCTCTTGGAGGGGCACTGACAGCTATTTGACATAAAAAATGGGATATAAGAACATAGTGTTGGTAGCTATATAAAAAAGTCCCATTCAATAATTTGTCAAATTATGATTTTAAATGAATTTATTTCAACAAAATTTTAGAAATTATGAATGAAAATTTATATTTAGGAACATATTTAATAAAATTAAAAACTGTAAGCAGTGGTATACGATTTTGAGATTGAATATGTGCAACATTGTTCAATGCAAATTCAGCTTTTTTATTAATTTAATAGGCAAATGCGTTGAATTTAGTTCCAAAAACGTTGCAATAAATCTATGTACAACAATATATTACCTTATATTGCTATGTTTTATATTTAAAAACAAATGCGGCAAATCGCTCAATAATTTAAAATTAAATCTTAAATAAATTAACTGCATTTTTTCCTTTTAACGACTATTTATTTTTTTATAAATTGTTCCATACTTCTTATACCTGCGGTTTTTCCGTAAAAACCAAAAAAGATAAGGTTATTTTGGAAAATCCTAAAAAATTGTGTAAGTACAATTTTATAGTAAATACATATAAGGTAAAAAAAGTTCATTGTTTACTATTTAATTGTTCTAACACAATTTTTTTATTGAAGTGTAAATTATGAAAATTTCATATTTGTGAAACATTTAAGTTTTATACTTTATAATTAAATATCTGATGTTAATAAATTAAAAAAAAAATATTGATGAAGCTATATTGATGGATTTTTATAACTCCGACATTGTGGCACTCCGCAATATTGTGTTTTTATTTTTTCCATCTTTTTGGAAATTCTAAATTTGGATATAAAAATATTTTGATTATAATATATATTTTTTTTTAGTATAAGTTTACCACTTACCAAGTATTTAGACCAGTATATATTTAATTTGATATTTATTTTTATCAAAATTATTAAAAAATGCCAATATTTGGCGCAAATAATATTATTAATTTATTTATTTAAATATCTCTATCAATTTTTCAATACAAAATTAAAGAATTTGACATATTCAATCTAGTTATTCGGGTTTCACAAAATTCCGCTAGGAGTCATGTTACCTAGTCTCAATAGGAATATATGAAAGTGAGCAAAGTCAAGACGGACGCAATACGCAAAAGTTCGATCGATTTCAACTTTCGACGGACACGACGGATATAAAATAGGTACTTTTAAAATTTTTGTATTAAAATAAATTTATTTGACATTCCAAAAAATTTTTGAGTGAATTATAAGTTGTGAAAAATTAATTTAAAGTATAAGTACATAGTTTTGTTTATAAAAAAAATTGTTTATAAACTGTCTTTTAAGAATATGTAGTCCGTCTCATCCATCGAGTTTGCTCCATCGAAAATTCTTATGCGTTAATTGCCGTCCGGTTGCGTCCGTCGTCAGCCTAGCTTGTTTGAACCATTAGGATGGATACTTGGTTTAGATATCGAAATCGCATATATATATTGCTAAATTAATGTGAAAGAAGAAACTTCAAATTTACAATGTTCTCTACATTTACAGTGAACATAAATAAAATATCATCACAATTAAGAAATTTTAATTTAACTGCATGCAATCAAAAATGTAAAAATATTCAGAAACCAAAATCCGGTCTTGGTCAAGCATTTCGTCGTATCGTTCACTATCCTGAAGAATACACAATAAAACCACTAGAAGTAACAAATTTAGCTGGTCGTGATACAATTACTGGTCGTGTTGTAGCAAAAGGCATTGGTGGTGGAATTAAGCATAAATATCATTGGATTAAATGGATTCGTGATGGTCCAACAGTTGAAGGTTCGCCAAAAGTTGAAAAAGTTTTAGAAATTCTATTTGATGGTTGTAGAACATCAAGTGTTGCGTTAGTTGGTAGTGGTGATGAATTAAAATATATTTTAGCAACTGAAAATATGAAACCAGGTGATTTAATAAAAACATCATGTTTTATACCGAGAATTCCAGTACGACCAAATGAAGGTGACGCTTATCCATTAGGAGCTTTGCCTGTTAGTACTAGAATACATTGTTTAGAAAAAAATCCTGGCTATCCGTGTCACTTAATTCATGCTGCTGGTACTTATGGTACAATTCTTAGAAAGTATGATGATAAAGTTGTAGTTCAATTGCCATCGAAAAGAGAATATGCATTTGATCGGACATGTATGGCTACGGTAGGCAGAGTGTCAAATATCGAACATAATAAAGAACATGTTGGTAGTGCCCAACGTAAACGTGAATTAGGTTATAGACCGCGTTCTGGTTTATGGCATAGAAAAGATGGTCGACATGGTAGAAAAATTCGTAAATTGCCGTCTGTTTCAGTAATAGGACCACCACCACAACCTAAGCCAGAAATAATTAAATTAACATTAAATCTTTAATATTAATAATACATTAAAATAATTGTTTCTTTTTAACTCACATTAAAAATTTTGTTTTATTACAAAACAGAAATACAGAATATTTTTTTATATTAGATAAAAATATTTATTTATTTATTTATTCCTTTATTTAGTAAATTTTACTATTATAAAAAACATTTTTTCCAAAATTCATTAATTTTAAATTATGTTAAAGTTCTCTTTTAAATATGGCACTAATTTTTTCTTCAATCTAATAAGACTTTGCTCTTGTTTAAAATGCAATTCAGAGTGTAAATAGTCCAAAAATAAATATATGTATATAAAACAAAATATGTTTGAGCCTAAAGGTGTATTTCTTATGGCAATTGGTGAATTTCTTATAGAGTCCTGGTTGTCTTTTTTTCGTAGGGTCATAATTCTACATGGTGGATTGACCTTTAATTTAACGATTTCTTTATATTGAAATTTTAATAAACTACGATTTAAATTTGTCAATGATAATCTTATCTGCTTGCGCAATATTGGCAAATAAATTCCGATGCGAGTAGATTGTAGTACTACATTTCTTTCGTGTCTGCACAAAATCAGAACTTTGTGATGTAGATTTTTTCGACTTTGAGTGCGCTGTTTTGTAGGACTACTATTAGTAACGTCAATCTCTGTTGAATTATTATCTTTTATTGAATTATCAAATTGTTTATCACTCTCATTAATTAATAGCTCGCAAACTTACGACCATTTTGTCATACATCTCGTGGTGACTATTTATCGGTTTACAAAATTACAGCAACTAAATTGCTGTTTACTGGATGATTTATTATTTATGTATATCTGATAAAGTTGTTTTTATTTGATCGTTATTACGACGTGAAATTGATTTTGTTAAAAGCATTTGTTTCGTCATTAATAGAAATTGTAGTTACAAATACTGGTGTTTTTAAGTTTTGTTGAATTGATTTAAATTTTGGTGTAACAAATATTAAAGAGTCATGTACATATATGGGTAGGTAACAGGTGTGTAAACTATTTCGTGAAAAGTTCGCGCGACAATCGTCTGTTAGAACCAATTTTTTCAGCACTTGGTGATCTGATAATTCTAATATCAAATACTTTGTCGTCTAATTTTTAATTCACGACTTCTTTTGATCAACTGACCTGTAGTCAGTTGGAGTTGATCAAAAGTATGCTCACAAATCAATTCAAATTTATTTATAACTTTATCAGTTTCAATATCCATAGAAGTTGTAGACAATTCCACCAAAGTTTGAACAGTTCCGAATTCTTGGAAAATTCTCCTTTCAATTGATGAAAACACGACACACGAACAAATTTATGAGAATCAAGAATTTTGCAACGTCCATCTATACTGGTGCTTATATACGAACATGATGTTAATTGGTTTTCGTCTAACTTCAATTTTCGGAAAATCGAAATCTGTATTTGAAATGATGATCGGTGACAGATTTGGCATTGAAACACCTGTTAATAATGGTTCTAAAATCAAAATCTAAAATATGTTTTGTATCTAAAGGCTAAAATAAAGTATTTAATTTTTTCAAAAACGTCGACCGCCAAAACAAACTAATGTACTTTTTCTTTGACCAGATCAAAAAATTTGAAAAAATTTGAGATTTTTTGTGTTCAAAGAAATTTGCAACGAGATTGATTTTTTTTTTGTGTTTGTATTTTTACCCGACTGACATTTGAAACTCAAAATTACTGCTGTCAATTGAAAAATTATATTGAAATTTGTAAAAGGAGGGGTAAATCTTGATAAAAATCGAGATTTTTTAAAATTGATCTAGATCAAAAAAAAGATTGATTTTTTTGGTCAAAGAAATTTAAAAATTGATCTAGATCAAAAAAAAATTGATTTTTTTGAAAAAAAAATCGATTTTTTTAATCAAAGAAATTCTACATTAGACAATTTTTTTGATTCTCTAAAATCTAAAAGATCATAAATATATAAAATAAAATTATCGTTTATTTTAATATTCAACTTCCCAGCAAAAAATGTAACGTGTCAGTTACGTTGAAATCAAGTCAAATGTCAACACTTCCCCAGTTTATATTTAACGTAAGTTTAACGTTTTGTCAACGTTTTATCTCTAATTTATTTTTTAAGAACGATGTCCTAGGGTTCTCCTGTATAAGTAAACGTTAATTTCTATCGTTTATTAAACGTTTAGATTAAATAGTGGAAAAAACGTTGAATTTTTAACATTTATTAAACATTATCTTTCACAATTCTTAAACGTTACATTTTATGGTGCATTAAACGTTACGTTCCTTCGTTGAATAAACGTGAACTTTCCTAGTGGAATAAGCATTAAATTTTAACATTTATTAAACGTTACCTTTCATAGTGGAATAAATGTTTAATTAGAAGTATTACAGCGACTTCACATAAAAACTATTACTTCTCTTTTAGAATACAGGATTGTTTGAAAATTCTAGTTGAAAAAAAAATCAAATAGAGTTTTCAAACAATTCTGTATTCTAAGGAAAAGTAAAGGTTTTTATGTGAACCCACAGTTACTTTAGAATGCCATTGTCAACTCATATTCTTACCTATAGATAATAAAAATATAATACCTATGTATATGTAGAGTTTTCAAACAATTCTGTATTCTAAGGAAAAGTAAAGGTTTTTATGTGAACCCACAGTTACTTTAGAATGCCATTGTCAACTCATATTCTTACCTATAGATAATAAAAATATAATACCTATGTATATAATAAAAATAAAAATTAGAACAAAATTAAATATTTATTAATTTATTGCGAAATAACTAAAATTGCATTCATTGCATCATTACCATAATTTAATTAATTAAAATCTGTAAATATAAATAAAAATTGCATTCATTGCATCTTAACCTGAATTAATTATATGAATAGAAACATAAAAATAATAAAAGTTTTATTTTTAGTAATTAAATATTTTTTTGTTTTTAATAATTAATGTTTTTTTTGTTGTAATTATTAATTTTTTTTTTGTAATAATAAAACTGTGTTTTTTGGAATAATTAAATTTGTTTTCTTTTTCTTTTTTTAATAAGAAAATATTTTTTTTTTGGTTTTTAATCGGATTTTGTAACAGTTTTTGAAGCTGGTGTTTTGTCTTTTTTTCTCTCTTAAAACGTTTCATTCTTGCAGTATAAATTTAGCCCTGATGGACGTTATGCACATGTTGAAATCATTAATATAATTTCCTTTCCAAGCATCTAAAAGAATAATTATATAAATTTAAATTCTTTAAGTTTATTTTTCGTAATTTTACCAAACAAAGCAAGATTCAGTGATTCTAAACTTTTTCTTCCATGTGATCCATTCCAGTTATATTTGGAAAATTCTCCAACTGGAAAAATCCATGCTAACCCAAAAGAGTTTGGGCATGTATTTCCTATGGGTTTAAATACTTCCACTAATTTCTTCTGTAAATAAATTAATATTAATGGAAATTAATTTGTTGTATAATAGTCATACATACAAACGTCGAGTGAATTTTTGGTCATTCAAAATTTTGGAAGATTTGTTGTTATTGGTATCAGAAGTGATTCTTCATATTCATCAATATGAACTTCGTTTTTGATATCTTTAATATCATTTCTAATTTCATTTAAAGTCCCTTGAATTTTTTCGAAAGCTACTTCCAAAGCAGCAACGCGTTTAATAGTGTTTTCAGATGTGTTGACTTGTGATTGTGATGGTTCAATGCCATTTTCATATAATTCTGAATATCGAACTGCATGTATAGAGGAATCTATTAAAATAAAAAAAAAAACATTTACAAATTATTATAAAACACAGATAAAAAACTAACTATCTGATCCTGGTGAGCTGGAAATCATCGTTGTGGCACTTTTTTTGCCATAACCTTTTTTCTTTTTTAAATCTAAATAGGTTAGAGGTTCATCCAACGATATAGAATATATGGATGGAGCATAAAGATAAAAAATTTAAGCCACGCCGGGTATAGTCGTCTCGCTCTTTTGTTCACCAACCTGTCAAAATTTAAAAATTTGTAATAAGAGACGGACTAGGTTTTTATTTTAATCAGGGCCTATTGAATTATAGAATCATTTATATTACTATGTGAAACTATTTGAAAAAGTAAGGTAAAAAATACTGAATATTATTTGTAGAAAAATATTAAAATGCGTTTTCCTTCTTGATATTTAAATTATACCAAAATAACTAAAGATGCATCACATATGTCTTTTACCTCCAGCAACATAAAATAAAAACAAAATTAAAATTAAATGTTAATAAAAATAGTTAAGCGAAAAAAGAACTACTAATATTCATTCATCTTTACAAAGTAATAATACTTAATTTAACTAAATATATTTACATAAAAAAATAAAAACATTATGTCTTGCAAACACAGACTGCAGCTGTCCTTTATTCTCTGCCGCTGTTGTAATCATATTTTTAAAGCATGAACAATAGGAAATATTGAAATAATTACAGTATTTTGAAATTTTATTTATACATTTTTTTTGTATTTATAAAAATTAATAGACTAAATAAAAAAGAACCGACCCTGCTATAAAAATTATCAGCTGATATTTTGACATGAAATTTCGTCGGATGAGTTGTGAAAGGATCTATTCGACATCAACTCAGTTTCGACTAAAATTTATCTAATTATCTAAAAAAAGTGCACACAGTAATTTAATTTTAATTTTTACAATTAGTGAAGACTTTTTATCATATTTTATTATGCTCCTATCCATATATTCAAGTACCTAATTCAATAGTCAGTAATTGTGAAAATGGCATATGAGGTTTTTCACAATTCGGTAGGCGATTTGATTTTGACAGGTTGGTTAGCAGAGAAAAGGAAGTAATTTTTTCACGGCTTCATAAAAATTTTTTTTGATATATGGAATTTACTATGAGTTAAAAAGAGATGGAACATTTATGCTCCTTCCATATCACATTTATGTAATATTTTTTCTAATTCGTTGGGTTCATCATCTTCACTGGAACCACTGTCATCTTTGGATATTCCTAACATAAAATAAAAGTTATATATAATATATATACTGACAATGTATAGTAAGTCATAAATAAAAAATAAAAATTAAATACCTATTTTATCAACTATATCCTTAAGTTTATTATTGCATTTATTTGGTGGATTAAAATGAACTCTTTTTAATGATTTTTTGTATAAGATTGATTGTGATTTGTCAAAATTTCGGTTTTCTTTATCTGTCATAAATATTTAAAAATTTACAAATAAAGATAATAATTTCAAATTTTAGTATAGACTTACTATTTTGCGACATTATTTTAGATAAAATTATAGCATACTGTGTAAAATTGGCAGTATTATGAATTTTTCTTCATACGGTAATATCATGCTCTTATATAAAATACTACTAATGGGAAATTCTTCAATAATAGTATGCAATTCAGCTGTAAATAAATTAAGATATGTTTTTGATGAAAATGGTTTTTGAAAAAAATCTGAGCAATTTATAAATCTTTTTCCGGTTATATATTCATCTGAATCTTTTTTTGTTATACCGTCAATTGAGAAAGCTATCTCACACTCTAACATAAAACAAGAATTTTTAAAAGCTGATATACAAAATTCGAAATGTTTTTTTAATTTTTTTTTTTCGTAACTGTCCATATTTCTTTTTGTCTATTTACTATCTGTGTTAAAATATCTGTTGGTCTTTTAATTCTCCTTTTCAGAATTTGTAGAAAATTCTCAAATTTGTACCCACTGAAATTGTGTAAAGGACCAAATTGCTTTACACAATCTGCTAAGTGGAGAAGATTGTGCACATTGTAGTTCAAATACTCTTGTCCATAGAACTTTGGAAAATTTTTGACAAATTTTTTTAACAATTTATGAGCAATTTCAGCATTTTCCTGAGAATGATTGTAATCAGACAACAATCTTATCGAACAATGTAATAAAATAAAATGGTCATACATTTCATCATTTAATATGGGCTTCAAAACAACAGGTCCATAATAAGCTAAAAATAAATGAAATTCCGTCTCTTTAAAGCGAGGTAATTCATTAAAACTTCTGGGTTTTCTATTAAACTCATTATGTTAATATTATACTCTGACATATAATTCACAAACTTTTTGTTCCATGAACATATTAAGGCTAACATTTTTTTGGCCACACCCAAATCCACCAGATGCATAGGATCTAATGGAAATTGTGACACTAATTTAAAACCAAAACGTTCAAGGACAGACAGCTCATTTTTGTACGGTTCATTGTGGTGAGCACTATCTAATATTTGCGAAAAAGTTTCGTCTGATCTCGGTTCAGCGACAATTTTACTAAAAATGGTACGATGTTTAAAGCTTGACTTGAACGTTTTTGGTTACATTTATGACACCCATTTATTGCGTTATGGTATTTTGTACATGTGGTAAAAGATTTTGCTGGTGCATCACAGCAAAACAATCTAACATTAAAACATTTGTTTATCTTGTTTTTTGATACCATAACACCATTTGATATTAATTCGTTACATTCTTTAGAAAAATCCTCGAAAAATAATTTATGACATTCAGGATGCCCAGTCCCGCAATATGCACCAATTACAAATGGGTAAATATGTGGACAATTTACTATGAAACCAAGAATTGGCCAAATACATTTTTTGGAACTTTTATATAAAGGTAACCCGTCAATATTAATATCAACAATAATTTCCGATTGTTTGATAACTTCATCATCCTGGCAACATAATAAATTATTTTGTATACCAATGTAAACAAATTCTCCGCTTCCTAAGGTTTTTTTTATGACTGGTACAATTACACTATTATTATTTTTTAGCAACACGGATTTAGTTGTTGGCAATTTTAAACCATAATTTGTTAACGCTTTTAAAATACTTTTGGATGCAGCACAACTTATATTGTGCAAAATGATTATGTCTTTCAAATCAGTTTTTAAAATATCTATTTTGTTGTTCAACATATTTACATTTTCACTACTATTTTCAGTATTATTTTCATTTTCACTACTAGTATCGTCATCAAAATTTTCAGTATTATTTTCATTTTCACTACAAGTATTGTCATCAAAATTGTCAGTATTATTATAGTCTTCAGGAACTTCAACCATTTCATAATTTAAAATATTTGAATCAATCAGTTTGAATTGTTAAAATTCTTGAATTTAATATCATTTTTTTTTTGGGCTACTAATCGCCTAAAATGTCGTTTTGAAATCCCAAAATGTTGAACTCTTTTGCTCATATTTTCTCATTTATATAAACTATAAATTTGATTTTTATCAAAAAATTGTTAACAATTTATAATATAAACAAAATAACAAATTTTTATAAAACAAATACATAACCTATAAATATCAAATTTATAGTTTATATAATATAAATGAAATAACTTGCCTGAGTAATTTGAAAGATTTGTATTTTTTAAGTTAATATTTGTATTTCGTATATTTCTTTAGTTTTTTCTTAAAAAAGATGTGTAGGGATGCCTTTAATATATATTCCAGATAAATAATAAATGCTTATTGTATGTTGTAATTATATATTTATTAAGTTGATCACAACGACTTTTATTTTTAATTTATAAATTTGTACATTTTACTTATTCAAGCGAGAACACATTGTTGAATGAATATTATTGCTAACGCTAGCTACCTATTAATCTTTTTTTAATATATACATAAACTACAGTAAGCTACAACTAGCTACAACTACAATTATTAAATATTTTAAATAAACCCACTTAAGTTTTAACTAGTGTTTACGGACGCTACATCACCCTCTTCCTAGTGAAACGATTACTTTTTATTATAAAAATCTTGATGGAAAATGAACTCTTCGTCCACTTCGAGTTGTTGTTGTTGCTGGTAATATAGTTGCATCTGTTTTTGGAATTGATGTTGTTGTTGGTAATAGTAATACTGTAGTTATATCTGTTTTTGGAATTGATGTTGTTGTTGGTAATACTGTAGATTGTTCTTCTTCAGGTGAAGTTATACTTCGATCAATAACACCATATGCTGGTTTGAGACGATCAACACTGTTGTATAAAATACAAGTCACCCTGTCTTTCAATTACTTGTGCAATAAACGCACTAATATTAATTCCCAAAATTAATATTAGCAATTAATAACTGTAGCGGAAATCGACTTGCTTAATTAGCACTTTTGCTAATTAAGCAAAGTTGAATGCTCAGGTGATTGAACGACTGTAATGAGACCTTGATTATTATTTGTGAGAATAAAAATCAAGGCCACTTTTTACCAAAAAGGGTTGACTTGGATTTTATAATTTCATTAATAGAGTTGAGTTGATTCATAGTCGCGTTGAAGTAAAGTCGGTCTGGATTTTGAATTAATAAAAAGAATAGTTAAAAATAACTTAAATAAGATATAAATAAATTGTTACTGGTTTTAAATTAATTATTTAATATGTTTTTTTTAAAATTAGAAGATTTCCAGATTTATATGGTTTATGTTATAACCGTAAGTATAACATTGGCGCAGCCGGTTAACATAAAACTACGTTTTTATGTAAGAACTTTCGTTCGAAATTTAAAAAATTATATATGAAATACGTTTTGCCGTCGGGAAAAATTCTGGAATTTTCATTAAAGTAATATATAATAAAACACGAACAATTTACATTAAAATAATATAAAATAAAATAGTGTAATATAAATGGTGCAACAATAACTTAAAATAAATAAATACATAAACATTTATTTAGTTTTTTTTATAAGACATATAATAATAAGTTAATTTAAGTGTATCATATAATTGTATATAAGAAAAATTGACATTGAACTGTAATAACTCGGTAATATAATACGTGTATATTATAATAGAACAATTATTAATGTGCTGGAATGTTTTGATTTTTTTTGTGTAACCTATATTCAAAAATAAACTTTGCGTGTAAGTGTAGATGTATGATTAATTATATTGAGAAGTAAATACAACATGTTTGATGAGTATATTTAAAAAAAAAAAAGTTTGATTAATATGTTTAAAAAAGGTTTGAAGTGGTAAAAAAAAAATTGTATGATTAAATAAGATTTATAGTTGGATAATTTTATATATGATATCAAACATAAGATAAACAGTGAAATTTTTATATAGAAAACTAATAAAGTGATAGTTAATGAAAATTTAATAGAAATTTTAAAATATATAACTAGTATTAATGTTGTTAAATATAAAAATTATTTGTGATAATAATATTTTTTGTTAAATAGTAAAGTAAACTAGAAAAAATTACCGGGTTTATTAAATAAAATATTAGAATAAATTAATGATTGAAAAATTTAATAAAATTGTAGTTCGTGTTATGTGTAATGAATGAATTAAAATTTTAAAATATTATTGGAGAAACAGTGAAAAAAAAATTGTTTTTTAAGTTATTTAAAATAAAGAAATTTAAGTGTATTTTTGTTGAAAATTTTTGTTTCTTGAGAAAGTAAAGTAATTATTTAAATACAATAATAAAAATTTCAGATATTGTAAAAGAAGTGTAGTAATAAATAAATGATAATAAATTTTGTAAATAAATAAATAAATAAATAGAGTTCGTGGTTTAAAATTTCGAAAAAATAAAAATAAATTATAATACAATATAAAAAAATAAACAAAAATAAATAATTAATCAAATAAAAAAAAAATAATTAATAACAATTCATATATATAAATAATTAAACAAATAAAAAAAATATAAATAATAACAATTTAATTAAATTTATACATAATAAAATATTTTTAATAATTTTATGGCACCAGTTACCCGCAGCAACAAAAATAAAGAGAAGAAACCAGTCAGTGTTGCTGCGTGGCTAAATAATACTATTTTCAATAACAATAGTAAAAGCAAAGAATTGGGGGAAGAAGACATCAGCTTTGGAAATTCGTCACTAATTGAATCAACTCCGAGAGCATCTATTCCAGTACCAACGCTCAGTGAAAATTACAGAGGAAGATCTGTTACTTTTGCTGAAGATAATCAACAAGAAACATCATCATTTAGTGACGAAGAGTACGAGCCAATAGGAGCAGTGGGAGGAGTGCAGAGTCAAACAGGTACAAATTACGTTAATACAAATTTTGAAAATTTAGACAAAAATCAGCATAATTTAAGTTTCATTAATAATAGTAACATAAAAACTAGGTCTAAGTTAATAGAGATAGAATCGAATATAAAGGATTACGAAATGGATCAGTTTAAAAAACAAGGGGCTGTACCCCGTACTTTAAATAACAATTTAATAGGGAATAATAATGATAATTCGCAGGAAAATAATAGGGAACCTCTTGAAAATCCTTTAAGAACGGGTAACACTAATAGATTAAATAATGTTGATTTAGGTAATATACATGATAATAACAATAACAATAGACGTAATTCAAATATTTTATCCAGAGACCACACATATGATCTAGGTGTGACGGTAAACAGTAACAATCAGAACAACACGACCATACCATTAGAACGGGCATATCGAACTTTTTTTCAGGGCGTACCTATTTTTACGGGTGAGGGTGATCGGACGATACTGGACCTCCAAAATTTTGTTTCTCTTGCACATGACGCATACTTCCGAACCGACCAACTTGACAGACCAGTAGTTTTAAACCAAATTATAAGAGGAAAACTACGAGGGAAAGCAGCGGATATTTTCATGGACCGCGTTGTACAAAATTTTCGTGAATTTAAAATAGTTCTAGAAAACGCGTTTATACCGTATAAAGACTTACCACTGCTTAGGACTGAGATCGAGGAATGTGTACAAATACCGGACGAATCAGTGGAACAATTCGGCGATCGGGTGGAAAGAAAGTTAGGTTGCTTCAAGGCTGCGGCGAGGTATAAATATATATATTGTGCAAAATGATTATGTCTTTCAAATCAGTTTTTAAAATATCTATTTTGTTGTTCAACATATTTACATTTTCACTACTATTTTCAGTATTATTTTCATTTTCACTACTAGTATCGTCATCAAAATTTTCAGTATTATTTTCATTTTCACTACAAGTATTGTCATCAAAATTGTCAGTATTATTATAGTCTTCAGGAACTTCAACCATTTCATAATTTAAAATATTTGAATCAATCAGTTTGAATTGTTAAAATTCTTGAATTTAATATCATTTTTTTTTTGGGCTACTAATCGCCTAAAATGTCGTTTTGAAATCCCAAAATGTTGAACTCTTTTGCTCATATTTTCTCATTTATATAAACTATAAATTTGATTTTTATCAAAAAATTGTTAACAATTTATAATATAAACAAAATAACAAATTTTTATAAAACAAATACATAACCTATAAATATCAAATTTATAGTTTATATAATATAAATGAAATAACTTACCTGAGTAATTTGAAAGATTTGTATTTTTTAAGTTAATATTTGTATTTCGTATATTTCTTTAGTTTTTTCTTAAAAAAGATGTGTAGGGATGCCTTTAATATATATTCCAGATAAATAATAAATGCTTATTGTATGTTGTAATTATATATTTATTAAGTTGATCACAACGACTTTTATTTTTAATTTATAAATTTGTACATTTTACTTATTCAAGCGAGAACACATTGTTGAATGAATATTATTGCTAACGCTAGCTACCTATTAATCTTTTTTTAATATATACATAAACTACAGTAAGCTAAAACTAGCTACAACTACAATTATTAAATATTTTAAATAAACCCACTTAAGTTTTAACTAGTGTTTACGGACGCTACATCACCCTCTTCCTAGTGAAACGATTACTTTTTATTATAAAAATCTTGATGGAAAATGAACTCTTCGTCCACTTCGAGTTGTTGTTGTTGCTGGTAATATAGTTGCATCTGTTTTTGGAATTGATGTTGTTGTTGGTAATAGTAATACTGTAGTTATATCTGTTTTTGGAATTGATGTTGTTGTTGGTAATACTGTAGATTGTTCTTCTTCAGGTGAAGTTATACTTCGATCAATAACACCATATGCTGGTTTGAGACGATCAACACTGTTGTATAAAATACAAGTCACCCTGTCTTTCAATTACTTGTGCAATAAACGCACTAATATTAATTCCCAAAATTAATATTAGCAATTAATAACTGTAGCGGAAATCGACTTGCTTAATTAGCACTTTTGCTAATTAAGCAAAGTTGAATGCTCAGGTGATTGAACGACTGTAATGAGACCTTGATTATTATTTGTGAGAATAAAAATCAAGGCCACTTTTTACCAAAAAGGGTTGACTTGGATTTTATAATTTCATTAATAGAGTTGAGTTGATTCATAGTCGCGTTGAAGTAAAGTCGGTCTGGATTTTGAATTAATAAAAAGAATAGTTAAAAATAACTTAAATAAGATATAAATAAATTGTTACTGGTTTTAAATTAATTATTTAATATGTTTTTTTTTAAATTAGAAGATTTCCAGATTTATATGGTTTATGTTATAACCGTAAGTATAACATTGGCGCAGCCGGTTAACATAAAACTACGTTTTTATGTAAGAACTTTCGTTCGAAATTTAAAAAATTATATATGAAATACGTTTTGCCGTCGGGAAAAATTCTGGAATTTTCATTAAAGTAATATATAATAAAACACGAACAATTTACATTAAAATAATATAAAATAAAATAGTGTAATATAAATGGTGCAACAATAACTTAAAATAAATAAATACATAAACATTTATTTAGTTTTTTTTATAAGACATATAATAATAAGTTAATTTAAGTGTATCATATAATTGTATATAAGAAAAATTGACATTGAACTGTAATAACTCGGTAATATAATACGTGTATATTATAATAGAACAATTATTAATGTGCTGGAATGTTTTGATTTTTTTTGTGTAACCTATATTCAAAAATAAACTTTGCGTGTAAGTGTAGATGTATGATTAATTATATTGAGAAGTAAATACAACATGTTTGATGAGTATATTTAAAAAAAAAAAAAAGTTTGATTAATATGTTTAAAAAAGGTTTGAAGTGGTAAAAAAAAAATTGTATGATTAAATAAGATTTATAGTTGGATAATTTTATATATGATATCAAACATAAGATAAACAGTGAAATTTTTATATAGAAAACTAATAAAGTGATAGTTAATGAAAATTTAATAGAAATTTTAAAATATATAACTAGTATTAATGTTGTTAAATATAAAAATTATTTGTGATAATAATATTTTTTGTTAAATAGTAAAGTAAACTAGAAAAAATTACCGGGTTTATTAAATAAAATATTAGAATAAATTAATGATTGAAAAATTGAATAAAATTGTAGTTCGTGTTATGTGTAATGAATGAATTAAAATTTTAAAATATTATTGGAGAAACAGTGAAAAAAAAATTGTTTTTTAAGTTATTTAAAATAAAGAAATTTAAGTGTATTTTTGTTGAAAATTTTTGTTTCTTGAGAAAGTAAAGTAATTATTTAAATACAATAATAAAAATTTCAGATATTGTAAAAGAAGTGTAGTAATAAATAAATGATAATAAATTTTGTAAATAAATAAATAAATAAATAGAGTTCGTGGTTTAAAATTTCGAAAAAATAAAAATAAATTATAATAAAATATAAATAAATAAACAAAAATAAATAATTAATCAAATAAAAAAAAAATAATTAATAACAATTCATATATATAAATAATTAAACAAATAAAAAAAAAAAAATAATAACAATTTAATTAAATTTATACATAATAAAATATTTTTAATAAATTTATGGCACCAGTTACCCGCAGCAACAAAAATAAAGAGAAGAAACCAGTCAGTGTTGCTGCGTGGCTAAATAATACTATTTTCAATAACAATAGTAAAAGCAAAGAATTGGGGGAAGAAGACATCAGCTTTGGAAATTCGTCACTAATTGAATCAACTCCGAGAGCATCTATTCCAGTACCAACGCTCAGTGAAAATTACAGAGGAAGATCTGTTACTTTTGCTGAAGATAATCAACAAGAAACATCATCATTTAGTGACGAAGAGTACGAGCCAATAGGAGCAGTGGGAGGAGTGCAGAGTCAAACAGGTACAAATTACGTTAATACAAATTTTGAAAATTTAGACAAAAATCAGCATAATTTAAGTTTCATTAATAATAGTAACATAAAAACTAGGTCTAAGTTAATAGAGATAGAATCGAATATAAAGGATTACGAAATGGATCAGTTTAAAAAACAAGGGGCTGTACCCCGTACTTTAAATAACAATTTAATAGGGAATAATAATGATAATTCGCAGGAAAATAATAGGGAACCTCTTGAAAATCCTTTAAGAACGGGTAACACTAATAGATTAAATAATGTTGATTTAGGTAATATACATGATAATAACAATAACAATAGACGTAATTCAAATATTTTATCCAGAGACCACACATATGATCTAGGTGTGACGGTAAACAGTAACAATCAGAACAACACGACCATACCATTAGAACGGGCATATCGAACTTTTTTTCAGGGCGTACCTATTTTTACGGGTGAGGGTGATCGGACGATACTGGACCTCCAAAATTTTGTTTCTCTTGCACATGACGCATACTTCCGAACCGACCAACTTGACAGACCAGTAGTTTTAAACCAAATTATAAGAGGAAAACTACGAGGGAAAGCAGCGGATATTTTCATGGACCGCGTTGTACAAAATTTTCGTGAATTTAAAATAGTTCTAGAAAACGCGTTTATACCGTATAAAGACTTACCACTGCTTAGGACTGAGATCGAGGAATGTGTACAAATACCGGACGAATCAGTGGAACAATTCGGCGATCGGGTGGAAAGAAAGTTAGGTTGCTTCAAGGCTGCGGCGAGGTATAAATATATATATTGTGCAAAATGATTATGTCTTTCAAATCAGTTTTTAAAATATCTATTTTGTTGTTCAACATATTTACATTTTCACTACTATTTTCAGTATTATTTTCATTTTCACTACTAGTATCGTCATCAAAATTTTCAGTATTATTTTCATTTTCACTACAAGTATTGTCATCAAAATTGTCAGTATTATTATAGTCTTCAGGAACTTCAACCATTTCATAATTTAAAATATTTGAATCAATCAGTTTGAATTGTTAAAATTCTTGAATTTAATATCATTTTTTTTTTGGGCTACTAATCGCCTAAAATGTCGTTTTGAAATCCCAAAATGTTGAACTCTTTTGCTCATATTTTCTCATTTATATAAACTATAAATTTGATTTTTATCAAAAAATTGTTAACAATTTATAATATAAACAAAATAACAAATTTTTATAAAACAAATACATAACCTATAAATATCAAATTTATAGTTTATATAATATAAATGAAATAACTTACCTGAGTAATTTGAAAGATTTGTATTTTTTAAGTTAATATTTGTATTTCGTATATTTCTTTAGTTTTTTCTTAAAAAAGATGTGTAGGGATGCCTTTAATATATATTCCAGATAAATAATAAATGCTTATTGTATGTTGTAATTATATATTTATTAAGTTGATCACAACGACTTTTATTTTTAATTTATAAATTTGTACATTTTACTTATTCAAGCGAGAACACATTGTTGAATGAATATTATTGCTAACGCTAGCTACCTATTAATCTTTTTTTAATATATACATAAACTACAGTAAGCTAAAACTAGCTACAACTACAATTATTAAATATTTTAAATAAACCCACTTAAGTTTTAACTAGTGTTTACGGACGCTACATCACCCTCTTCCTAGTGAAACGATTACTTTTTATTATAAAAATCTTGATGGAAAATGAACTCTTCGTCCACTTCGAGTTGTTGTTGTTGCTGGTAATATAGTTGCATCTGTTTTTGGAATTGATGTTGTTGTTGGTAATAGTAATACTGTAGTTATATCTGTTTTTGGAATTGATGTTGTTGTTGGTAATACTGTAGATTGTTCTTCTTCAGGTGAAGTTATACTTCGATCAATAACACCATATGCTGGTTTGAGACGATCAACACTGTTGTATAAAATACAAGTCACCCTGTCTTTCAATTACTTGTGCAATAAACGCACTAATATTAATTCCCAAAATTAATATTAGCAATTAATAACTGTAGCGGAAATCGACTTGCTTAATTAGCACTTTTGCTAATTAAGCAAAGTTGAATGCTCAGGTGATTGAACGACTGTAATGAGACCTTGATTATTATTTGTGAGAATAAAAATCAAGGCCACTTTTTACCAAAAAGGGTTGACTTGGATTTTATAATTTCATTAATAGAGTTGAGTTGATTCATAGTCGCGTTGAAGTAAAGTCGGTCTGGATTTTGAATTAATAAAAAGAATAGTTAAAAATAACTTAAATAAGATATAAATAAATTGTTACTGGTTTTAAATTAATTATTTAATATGTTTTTTTTTAAATTAGAAGATTTCCAGATTTATATGGTTTATGTTATAACCGTAAGTATAACATTGGCGCAGCCGGTTAACATAAAACTACGTTTTTATGTAAGAACTTTCGTTCGAAATTTAAAAAATTATATATGAAATACGTTTTGCCGTCGGGAAAAATTCTGGAATTTTCATTAAAGTAATATATAATAAAACACGAACAATTTACATTAAAATAATATAAAATAAAATAGTGTAATATAAATGGTGCAACAATAACTTAAAATAAATAAATACATAAACATTTATTTAGTTTTTTTTATAAGACATATAATAATAAGTTAATTTAAGTGTATCATATAATTGTATATAAGAAAAATTGACATTGAACTGTAATAACTCGGTAATATAATACGTGTATATTATAATAGAACAATTATTAATGTGCTGGAATGTTTTGATTTTTTTTGTGTAACCTATATTCAAAAATAAACTTTGCGTGTAAGTGTAGATGTATGATTAATTATATTGAGAAGTAAATACAACATGTTTGATGAGTATATTTAAAAAAAAAAAAAAGTTTGATTAATATGTTTAAAAAAGGTTTGAAGTGGTAAAAAAAAAATTGTATGATTAAATAAGATTTATAGTTGGATAATTTTATATATGATATCAAACATAAGATAAACAGTGAAATTTTTATATAGAAAACTAATAAAGTGATAGTTAATGAAAATTTAATAGAAATTTTAAAATATATAACTAGTATTAATGTTGTTAAATATAAAAATTATTTGTGATAATAATATTTTTTGTTAAATAGTAAAGTAAACTAGAAAAAATTACCGGGTTTATTAAATAAAATATTAGAATAAATTAATGATTGAAAAATTGAATAAAATTGTAGTTCGTGTTATGTGTAATGAATGAATTAAAATTTTAAAATATTATTGGAGAAACAGTGAAAAAAAAATTGTTTTTTAAGTTATTTAAAATAAAGAAATTTAAGTGTATTTTTGTTGAAAATTTTTGTTTCTTGAGAAAGTAAAGTAATTATTTAAATACAATAATAAAAATTTCAGATATTGTAAAAGAAGTGTAGTAATAAATAAATGATAATAAATTTTGTAAATAAATAAATAAATAAATAGAGTTCGTGGTTTAAAATTTCGAAAAAATAAAAATAAATTATAATAAAATATAAATAAATAAACAAAAATAAATAATTAATCAAATAAAAAAAAAATAATTAATAACAATTCATATATATAAATAATTAAACAAATAAAAAAAAAAAAATAATAACAATTTAATTAAATTTATACATAATAAAATATTTTTAATAAATTTATGGCACCAGTTACCCGCAGCAACAAAAATAAAGAGAAGAAACCAGTCAGTGTTGCTGCGTGGCTAAATAATACTATTTTCAATAACAATAGTAAAAGCAAAGAATTGGGGGAAGAAGACATCAGCTTTGGAAATTCGTCACTAATTGAATCAACTCCGAGAGCATCTATTCCAGTACCAACGCTCAGTGAAAATTACAGAGGAAGATCTGTTACTTTTGCTGAAGATAATCAACAAGAAACATCATCATTTAGTGACGAAGAGTACGAGCCAATAGGAGCAGTGGGAGGAGTGCAGAGTCAAACAGGTACAAATTACGTTAATACAAATTTTGAAAATTTAGACAAAAATCAGCATAATTTAAGTTTCATTAATAATAGTAACATAAAAACTAGGTCTAAGTTAATAGAGATAGAATCGAATATAAAGGATTACGAAATGGATCAGTTTAAAAAACAAGGGGCTGTACCCCGTACTTTAAATAACAATTTAATAGGGAATAATAATGATAATTCGCAGGAAAATAATAGGGAACCTCTTGAAAATCCTTTAAGAACGGGTAACACTAATAGATTAAATAATGTTGATTTAGGTAATATACATGATAATAACAATAACAATAGACGTAATTCAAATATTTTATCCAGAGACCACACATATGATCTAGGTGTGACGGTAAACAGTAACAATCAGAACAACACGACCATACCATTAGAACGGGCATATCGAACTTTTTTTCAGGGCGTACCTATTTTTACGGGTGAGGGTGATCGGACGATACTGGACCTCCAAAATTTTGTTTCTCTTGCACATGACGCATACTTCCGAACCGACCAACTTGACAGACCAGTAGTTTTAAACCAAATTATAAGAGGAAAACTACGAGGGAAAGCAGCGGATATTTTCATGGACCGCGTTGTACAAAATTTTCGTGAATTTAAAATAGTTCTAGAAAACGCGTTTATACCGTATAAAGACTTACCACTGCTTAGGACTGAGATCGAGGAATGTGTACAAATACCGGACGAATCAGTGGAACAATTCGGCGATCGGGTGGAAAGAAAGTTAGGTTGCTTCAAGGCTGCGGCGAGGTATAAATATCCAACCGGTCACGAGGGAATTATTCAAGACGCTGAAGAGACCGCTAGACGGACTTTTATTCCAGGACTCCAATCGGAAACGATCAAACAATATATCGTCGGTCAAAATCCATTAAGCTTCCGGGAAACTGTGGATCACTCATGTAGATTTGCTAGAGAATCCCTGGTGCTATTAAAACCATTGAGACGCGGTTTAACAGATTCGAATCCGACAAATTTGGATGCAACAAAAATTCTAATGGATCTTATACAAAATTTACAGAGGACAAAAATTGACAGTGAATATTTGGGACCAGTAGACAATAGATTAAATAGACCAGTACAGCAACAAAATAGACCAGCAGGTATACCTCGTATGAACCATCAATGGAATCGATCCATAACACCTAACAGAGACGGACCTAGGGTGACTTGTTTCAATTGTGGACAGCCTGGCCATATTAGTAGGGACTGCAGAGCACCTCGGAAAGTGTCACCTAAAATTGAGTGTCGTTTATGTAAAAATACGGGACATATCGCCACTAATTGTCCATTCAAAAGACAGCAACAGTTATCAGCTACTATTCCCGATCAGGTTAATACGATTCGAGACGTGACGGAACAAACGATTTGTGATTGGTGTGAACGACAGGGTCACACCGAATTGACATGCTCCGCTCGACAACGATACCAATCTAGACAGGGAAACGGCTCAGGGATGAGTCAAAATCCCTAAACTCGTCCCTTGGTAGTGTGGAGGAGGGTGGAAGTGTAGCTGAAGTTGGTAGTAATAGATTTGAGCCTCTAGTAAAGATTCCACTTGATATCGCGAAAAAACAATCCGTAACTTTATTAGTGGATACTGGAGCTCAAATCAGTTTGTTAAAAAGGGACACATTGGACAAGGACACACTCATTAAGACGGACGAAAAGGCGGTAATACGAACTGTTCACGATCAGAGTGAAACGTTAGGGAAATGCCATGGAAAGTTTTTCACACCGGAAAATTTAAATTGTGATTTTCAGGTAGTTCGCAATAATTGTGAATTACCGGCTGATGGAATTCTAGGGAATGACTTTTTGGCTGAGAATTGTAATATACTTGGACCGGACCGGACGCTACATTTTCCAAAAACGGACAGAAATAAAATAGAATTTAACTTACCTATAGTTGATAAAAGTAAAATAAATTTCAATAATAATAATAAAACAATTAATTATAATAAAAAACTAGATACAAATTTTAATAAGAATTCGAAACTAAATTTTTCTATGTGTAGGAATTTTGAAACAGGTTTTTCAGGTGACGAAGTAGACGAAAGGAGAAAAAATGTGGAAATAAATTTAGGGAATTCAAATTTAGGTACAATATTTTCAGGTGTTCGAGACGAAATAGAGGATGGTGTAGTAGGAGAAAATTATTCTGGAATTGTCATTCCCGGAGCTCTAAATAGTAGAGCCAATCTGGAAATGGAAAATCCCATTATAATTAAGAAATCAATTTCGGAAATTATTGAAATGCCCAATCGTAATACATTAAACGATTCGAATTTGGGAGTTTTAGAATGTAAAACCAATTCTGAATTCAGGGGTGAGGAAAATATTTTCTGGAGAAAGGGTGAAGTTAACGAGTCATCGGTATTTTGTGCAGAAGCTGAAAACAAAACAGTCAATCTTGACGAAATCCAGACTAATAACGGGACACTCGAGCTCATTGATTTCTTGGGTTATGATGAAAACCAACAATTCGAGAAAAATGTTTCAAGTGCTGGTAATAATCCAGCCGAACTTGAAAATATTAGGAATTTTGAGGAGACACCAAATCTTATCGATTTCACAGACAATTTGCAACCTGTAATTATATCAGCGCGTACTGAAAAAATAATTGAATTAAATGTTGAAGCAACTGGTGATGTTGTTTGTTTAAAAAAGGATTTCGGAAATGGATTATTTATGGCTAATAGTATAGGATCAATACATAATGGTAAATTAATAGTTGCATTAATGAATTTAACTGAAAAAGATATAGAATTACCTGAATTTAAACCAGATTTGTTACCACTGCAGGAGTATACAGTACAGGAATTGGGAGAATGGTCTACAATAAATAATAAAGTAAAATTGAGAAAAAATAAAAATAAAATGGACGAACCAATAGCACATATTCGCCACTTGTTTAATTATGATAGTGCTGAGCAAAATACCGAAGTAGAACAAAGAATACAAACATTAAAGAAATCACTATGTTCTGATGATGACACATTAAATTGGGAGGAGAGGAAAGCATTGGAGAAAATTTGTGAGGAATGCCACGAAATTTTCCATTTATCAGGTGACAAGTTAAGCTGTGTTCAGGGAATTACGCATTCAATACCCATTAAAACTGATGCGATACCAATAAATAGCAAACAGTACAGATTGGCTTAATGTCACAAACAGGTGATTAATGAAGAGGTCGAAAAGTTGTTATCCGAGGACATAATCCAACCAAGTAAGAGTCCTTGGAATGCCCCATTATTAGTTGTACATAAAAAAGCTGGTGCTGATGGTAAAAAAATATAGAGTTGTAATAGATTTTAGAAAATTGAATGAAATTACCATAGGCGATGCTTTCCCGCTACCCCGCATAGAAGAAATTTTGGACCAATTAGGAGGATCCCGGTATTTTACAACCTTAGATTTAGCCAGTGGTTACCACCAAGTCCAAATGGAACCAACAGACCAAGAAAAAACAGCCTTCAGCACCTCATACGGCCACTTCGAATTTAAACGAATGCCATTCGGTCTGACTGGTGCTCCAGCAACGTTTCAAAGAGTTATGAATTGCGTATTGGCGGGCCTCCAAGGTTTCAAATGTTGTGTACCTAGACGACATAGTGGTTTATGGAAAAAATCTGGTAGATCATGACGAAAAACTGAGAATGGTGTTTCAGCGACTTAGGGAACACAATTTAAAACTTCAGCCAGAAAAGTGTAAGTTTCTGAGGAAAGAAGTGGTGTACCTCGGACATAAGATTACGTCCGAAGGAGTTAATCCTGATCCCGAAAAAACAAGGTGTGTCCAGGATCATCCTGCACCTCAAACAACAAAAGAATTACAATCTTTTTTGGGATTAGTTAACTATTACCGTCCGTGTATCCCAAACTTAGCAGAAGCTGGTACGATACTTTACAAAATGGCAACTAAGTCGCTAATTTTCAAATGGACAGAAGATCATCAGAAAGCATTTGAAAAGGTAAAGCTGTTATTGGTTAATCCTCCCCTCCTTGCA
Source organism: Rhamphomyia laevipes (assembly GCA_963920725.1). Lineage (NCBI taxonomy): Eukaryota > Metazoa > Arthropoda > Insecta > Diptera > Empididae > Rhamphomyia > Rhamphomyia laevipes. Next base: position 110,378,127 of record OY987255.1, read on the forward strand.
TATCCAGATTTTACCAAACCTTTTAATATAACAACGGATGCTTGCAATTATGCTTTAGGTGCAGTTTTATCGCAAGGCGAAGAGGGAATGGATAGACCAATAGTTGATGCTAGTAGAGTATTGGGGAAAGCAGAAAGGTATTATGCTACAATCGAGAAAGAGATGTTAGCCATCTATTGGGCAATACGAAATTTTCGCACATACATACTTGGAAGAAATTTTACAGTGTTCACGGACCATAAGCCCCTCATATGTGAGTATAATAAGAAAAACCCAGAGGGCAGGATCAATAGATGAAAAATTCGATTGGCAGAATACACTTTTCAAATAAAATATAAACCAGGTAAAAAGAATGGTAACGCCGATGCGCTCAGTAGGATTCCATATAACGAGGTTATTGATATAGAATTAGAGGAAAATAATAAAATAATAAAAACTAAATTAACTGATCAAATAAAAAACAAAAAGTTAAATAATATTGATGAGAAAAATATCAAAATATCAGAGCAACATTCAGATAAATACGGTTTCAATATAAATATTTTAACAGACAGAGCACAGAGCACAGACAGCAATATTAAAACAGGACAACCAACTGAATGACACACAAATTTTGACATCAGACGAAGAATCAACTGACAGTGATGACGAGAACGATAAAACTGTGCCAAAAGAGCAATGGACAAAAAAGATAGAATTAGTAGACTGGAATGAAATTGGGGAGGTAATAAGACAAAATCACGATACACCCATGGGAGGACATTTAGGAATAATAAAGACGTACAAAAGACTAAGACGACATTATTTCTGGAAAAATATGTTGAGTACAATAAGAAAATATATTGTAAAATGCCCTAAGTGCCAAATAACAAAACGTGGTAAAGTGACAAAATTACCAATGGCTATTATTGATACGGCTAATAGGCCGTTTGACAAAGTGTATTAGGACATCGTGGGACCTTTCCCCGTTACTAATCAAGGAAATAAATACATTCTCAGTTTTCAGGACGATTTGTCAAAAATGTTGGACTGTATCGCATTACCCAATATGGAGGCAACTACTGTGGCACAAGCATTCTATAAAAATATTATTTTGCGTTATTCGATAATTCCGAAACGATTAATTACCGACCAAGGAACAAATTTTACAAGCCAAATATTCAAAGGATTGTGCAAAATACTAAAAATTAGAAAAATAGAAACAACAGCATATCATCCTCAGTCCAATGGATCATTAGAACGCCGCCATGGACCATTAGTGCAATATTTGAAGATGATTGTGGAGAAAAACGTACAAACTTGGGACGAGTGGCTTGCGGAGGCTGTTTTTACACATAATCATACACCTCACGAAGGAACAAAGTACTCGCCACTGTTTGTGTTGTACGGTTTCTGTGATCCTCTACCTAGCAACTTGAAACGATCGGTAGAACCTCTATACAATAATGAAAATATAGGCAATGTAGTGAAATACAATACGTAAAATAGCTCGTGAAAATCTTAAAACCAGCAAATTAAGATCAAAATTCCACTATAACAAAAGATCTAATTTGAGTAGTTATAAAATCGGCGATAAGATTTTGTTAATGAATCCGTGTAAGGACCACAAACTCAGTTTAAATTGGCTAGGTCCATTTGAAGTAGTAGAAGTACCGAACAATTTAAACACTATAATAAAAATTAAAGGGAAATTGCGTAAGGTACATAACAATAGATTAAAATTATGGTCTGACGGAAAAATTAAGCAATAAATTTATCATTCCCTAAAACTCATCTTATAGTTTCACACAGTAAATTAGTGATTCCCCATTTATTTTTATATTCTTCTCACAATTATATTCTCTTTAAATTACAAAACAATATTGACACAAAAATATTCAAATTACCCTGGACAATTAAATAATACTATCTTACGATCGCCACACCATCTTACATTAAAAAAAATTCAATCTTCAATTTTCTTGTTGTTCGCAAACTATTCTAATTCGCTTCAAACCGATATAAAAAAGTTTTCCTATACAAAATGATTTCCAACACAACATGGTTCTTTCATACCTTTTGTAATATACTATACAAAATACACAACTCGGTATTAAATCTAATAAAAAAAAATCAACCTTAAAAATGCAGTAAGATAAAAATTAGCAGAATCAGCAAAATAGCAAATAATTATTCTTATTACCAGATATACGTCTATATACCAAGGAATTTTTAAAAAAAAAAAAAAAAAACAACAACAATAAAATTGGATTATAGATAACGATATTATACTTTATTTAGTTGAATTTTCTTACTTTATCCAAATTCAATAATAATATTTTTTTTGTGTATTTTACTTATATTTTTTTTAATTTAAAATTATAGAATATTTTTTTTATTTTTTTTCAAATATTACTCTCACATTAATAATTTAACGTTAAAATAATCCTTAACTTTATCTGTTTTATAATATACATAAAAATAATTTTTTTATAACATATGATTTTTTACTTCTATACTAAACATTTGAACTTTAAATGAATAAATTTTGAAGAATTCCACACATAAAACAATTAATATTTCAGCCAACTATCAGGTGATGGGCTCATTAAAATAAAAGAAATAAAATAAATTATTGGTTATTTTAATTTTTCTTATATACATACCTTTTAAAATATTTCTTCAGATGGTACAAATTTCTTTTATTTGAATATACAGGTAATATGGGAATCCCGTCATGCTTACTCTTCATATGGTATGTTAAATGTTCTTTCCTTCCAAATCGGCGACAACATACATGACACTTGAATGCCCGTAATTTTTGATGGGTCCCCACATGTCGCCTCATATGGAATGGTTTTTTTGTAGTGAAACTGCAAAACGAACAGGTTAGCAGCTGTTCATCCGCTACACCATGAGTGCGATAACGATGTAACCACAAATGGTGATTACGCACAAATTGACGGGGACACATCGCGCACTGAAAAGGTTTAAGCATTCGTTCTATTTGAGAACACCTGGAAATCCGAACCCTACACCTAAAAATTTCATTAATTTTTTTTAAAAAAAATTATTTGTTTACTTACTTTTTAATTTGATTTTTATGTGCTCCAACGACAATCACATCGGGAGAATTTATTACCATATCGTCCGCAACAGTTTCAAATTCATTTTCTGTCTTAATTGTTTCAACTACAATAACATATTATATTTTAAAAAAAAAAAAAAAAAATTTTTGTATACACTTACCTTTGAATTTGGCGAACGCCGAAGGACCAATGCCCAACCTAGGACAAACCTTAGCAATTACTCCACCAATCCAGGTAATACCACAACCTGTCACACGTGGAGGGTTAATAGGAATCACTAGCCTGGGATTCCAATAGTCACCAGGAATCAACGGTGCTATTGGCTCAAAACTATCGGTTGGTGAGATTGGATGAAGCTCATCTATAGCTGTTGGTATTAATTTCGGCCGAACAACCGAAGTAACCGAAATTTTAGTAACCATGTTTTTTCCCAACATTTTATTCATGTTTTTTCCCAACATTTTATGAATTTTTTTTCACTTTTAAATTCAAATTTGCATACAAATAACACAAAAAAAAAACCTTACTTTATTCAAGTGCAACACTAGAATAATTATAATTAAAATTTACAATCAAACCAAACTCAAAATTGATAATTTGGTATAATCCTTTTTCAATTCTTTTACGGACCTTACTTCAAAACAAAAGCGAATTGGAGACAACGACCAATCTATGCCATACTGGGTGGCGCCACAGAATATTAGTGGAACAACAAGTATAAAACCTAGCTTTATGAACAAATTATAATTTTAAACTCATAGTTTTTTTTTCTCCTCTTTTATAATAAATAATATTTCAACAAATTTTTTGTTCCTCTAGTAAACAGTTAATTTTTTTTTCAGGTGGTATAATGTTCAAAACATTAATATTTATTTCGATATTTAAAGCGGTAGCTGGGATGCCGTGGGAAATACAAAATGTGGGATCAACGGAAGTTATTTTCGAGAATTTAGGTAGAATATTAGAATATAAGGATAAAATTATAGTTTACACTAAATTAAGCATAACTAGTGAAGTAGAAATTAGGGATTTTTTAGATAGATTAGATAGAAAATTAAATAATACATGTACTGCATTAGTTAGCTCGGAAAATAGTAAAAGCTGTAGATTATGGAAAAATGAAATAGTTTTATGGACGACCAAAATAGAAAAATTGACCACGGGACTTAATCATTTTTTCAGGAGACAAAAAAGGGGGGCTATAGACTTAATAGGATCCTTATCGAAAGGACTATTTGGGACCATGGACCAACAAGACTCGGACCGAATTTACAGTACTCTAGACAAACTTCAAAAGGACGGTGGCACGATGTTAGAACTATTGGACAAACAAACCGTCGCGATGACATCAAATTTCGAATTCATGAAACAGGTAACGGGGAACCTAACGACACAAGCAATCAAATTGGACGAAAATTTGGACAGACTTAGTACAAAATTTGAGAACACCTTAGCGATTATTAAAGCAGACACGAGAGACATTTGGGTAGAGTTAGAGCTGAATCGTGTGGTTGTATTCGCGCTCGCCGAATTAGAAAGATTGTATGATTACCTACTAGAACAAGAGTCTATTATTACTGCTTTACAAGAACATCGTATACATCCGTTAGTAATAGACTCTCAATTCTTAACTGATTTGATTAAAAATTTGACAGTCGGAACAGGTCATGAAGAATTATACTCGCCAGAGGTAATCAACCAGCTAGCTACGGTTACCCTAGCATACATGGGAGGGGAATTAGGCATTAAAATCCAGGTGGACATCTTACAAAAAGATGAATATACTCTGAATAAAGTATATCCTATACCCCGAAAAAACGACGCCGACCTGGTAGTACTGACACCAGAGTGGGATTATTTAGCAAATAACTCTGCAGGACATTTTGTACATTACTCTAATGAAGAGTACGCAGTGGCTTGTAGAGAAATCAGTACTGAAGAAAATCGCATTTTAAAAGTATGCAAGCAAATTCAGCCGAAGCTTTTAGAACCTACACCTCTGCAGTGTTTGATAGAGCATTTTTTAAATAGGAAATTGACTCGAAAAAATAAACAGAATTTGTGCCAATATCGAGTGATTACCCATTTAGAAAATCATATAGTGCCAATGAAACTACCCAATACATGGCTATTTATGTTTCCGCGAGAAAGCACGCTGGTAGCGTTATGTCAGGCACAAAACTATAAGATCACACTGAAAGGAACCGGAATAGTGACACTAAAAGAGAAATGTGTATTTTTATTAGAACATATGGAGTTACCTTATGCAGCCGGTTTGGAAGCACAAATAAAAGACGACACAAAATTCAAATTTTCAAAATTGGACGAAATTCAAATAGAGAATAGATCATGGGTACCTATTGAAGAAACAAAGTTTGAATCTACGGCGATAAAAATGTTAAACCCAGAAGATCTTAATAAGGAATTCACGAAACGTAGCCAGTCATTGTCGCAATTAACGGAAGATATAAGAAAAGCTAGAGAAAATCATGAAAACATGTTTGCGCTAAAACTCATGTCTACCTCAAATTCCATAATACTCAGTATATTGGTCATCACAATAATCATATATTTCGGAGTAAAAAAATGTAGGAAAAGGGAAACTATAGTGGACAGGGGAAGGGATAGACGGATACAGAGTTCGACAGAGGAGAGAAGAGACAGCCCGTGGACCGATAACTATGAATTACCACCTAGAAGTACGGACCGACAGGACAGGACAGAAACACGACATCCGCCAATACCAAAAACGCCACCACGACAAGTATGAACTAAACTGTCGGACGAACACGTAGACTCTCATGTGCGATCTTTTAGGGACTGACTTAACTAAATACACTATAGTTAATTTTTTTTATTGTTATCTTATTTTACTCTTCTGCTATCTTATTTTATTTTCTTACTATCCCTTAGGGAATGAATTGTTTAATTCTTTATTATTTTCAATTTCCTCTTAGTTTAAATTTTTAAAATTTCATATGAATAGGGTTAGTCGAAATGTAGTACATAGTAAGTTACAAAAAAGGATTTTCAAGGGAAGTACAGTAAATTCTTTTTTTTTTTAAAGTTAAATTGTTCCATTTCATATATAGAATATATATATATAAATTTATTTTCATAATTGCCTTAGTAAAGTTAATATTTTTTATTCATTTCATAAATTTGTTTTATATACTGTAATTAATAAATTTTTGTTATTTAATTCATTTTTATAATTTTGTTATTAGTAATTATTAAACTTTCGTTATTTAATTCATTTTTATGGTTTCTATTCATTTTCATAGTTTAGTAATAAGTAATTAATAAATTTCTGTTATTTAATTTTTTTTATAATTCTGTTAGTAGTAATTAATAAATTTTCATTATTTGATTCATTTTTATGGTTTTGTAATAAGTAATTAATACATTTTTGTCATCCATTTTTATAATTTTGTTAATAATTTAAATTTCACATATTCATATTAGTTAAGTGATTTTTATAATTTTGTTAATACATTTTTGTCATTAGACTCATTTTTATAATTTTGTTAATAATTTAAATTTTATACATTCATATTAGTTTTGATAAATTCATTAAGTAAGATGATTAAATTTCCTATTAAATTTTTTGTAATAATATGTTAAAGAGATAATTAATTTTGTTTATAATTTCTTTTATAATATTCATTATTAATTTTTTATATATATGAAAAAAGATTTTTTATCAAATATATTTTTTTTGTATCAATAATTTTATATACATGTAATGTACCATAACGAAACACGGACCAACTATACCCCAGTTTCCAGGAAAAAGTCCAATTTTACAAATTGGTCTTTTTCTTCGGGGATTGGGAGGTGTTGTATAAAATACAAGTCACCCTGTCTTTCAATTACTTGTGCAATAAACGCACTAATATTAATTCCCAAAATTAATATTAGCAATTAATAACTGTAGCGGAAATCGACTTGCTTAATTATCACTTTTGCTAATTAAGCAAAGTTGAATGCTCAGGTGATTGAACGACGGTAATGAGACCTTGATTATTATTTGTGAGAATAAAAATCAAGGCCACGTTTTACCAAAAAGGGTTGACTTGGATTTTATAATTTGATTAATAGAGTTGAGTTGATTCGTAGTCGCGTTGAAGTAAAGTCGGTCTGGATTTTGAATTAATAAAAAGAATAGTTAAAAATAACTTAAATAAGATATAAATAAATTGTTACTGGTTTTAAATTAATTATTTAATAAATGTTTTATTTATAATTAGAAGATTTCCAGATTTATATGGTTTATGTTATAACCGTAAGTATAACAACACTTACGACATTTTCTTTATTTTTAACTATTATTTTAAAAAAATGTATCATGTCGTTCAATTACTTTGTATGGCCCTTCGTATGGAGACGTTAATGGCGATTTAACTTTATCATCTCTTACAAAAACATGAGAACAATTTACGAGATCTTTTGGAAAATAAATAGATTTTTTACCATGACTTGATGTTGCAATTGGTTTTAAATTATCGAAGTGTGTTCGCAACCGCTGAATAAAATTTTCTTCACTAATTTTAAAATTAGTGTTATTGAAAAATTCTCCTGGAATTCGAATTGCTTGACCATATATCATTTCAGCTACTGAAGCTCCAATGTCTTCCTTAAACGCTGAACGAAGACCCAATAAAACTGTTGGTACGGTATTTGACCAATCTGATGAATTTTGACATTTAATAGCAGCTTTTATAGTTCGGTGCCACCTTTCTATTAACCCATTAGCTTGAAGATGATAAGTTGTTGTTCTTATGTGTTTTATACCAAGCAATTTTGATAATTGTTGAAATAAATTACTTTCAAATTGTCTGCCTTGATCAGTCGTAATTTTATTTGGCACACCGAATCTAGCTATCCAGTTAGAATATAAAGCAAATGCTACCGTTTCTGCGGTCTTATCAGCTATAGGCACTGCTTCCAACCATCTCGAAAATCTATCCACCATTGTCAAACAATAAACATAACCATTTGAAGGTGGTAGAGGACCAACTAAATCAATATTAATATGTTCAAATCTTTGATTTGGTACTAAAAATTCACCAACTTTTGATTTAGTGTGATGATTAATCTTATTTTGTTGACAATTTAAGCAATTTCTTGTTAATTTTCGAATATGGGATTTCATTTTACACCAAATATATTTTGATGATATTAATTTGACAGTGCTGCGTATACTTGGATGTGATAATTTATGAAAATTTTCAAATATTATTTCTTTAAAATTTAATGGTACGTAAGGACGAATCTTATTATTTGTTGTATCACATATTAATGGTTTATTGCAATAAGGCAATTTTATCAATTGTAAATTTAACGAAGTTGAATTCGAGTTTAATAGATTTATTAGTTCTTCGTCATTATTTTGTTCTTCAGCCAACTTTTCAAAATCAATTGTTGATGGCATGTTAACAGTTTCTAAACGCGATAGCGTATCTGCGAAAACATTGTCTTTACCATTAATATGGTGAATGTTTACTGAAAATTCTAGTTGCCTTGTTTGTCTAGGTGAAAACTTTTCCCATTTTTGTTTAAACGCATACATTAAAGGCTTATGATCGGTGTATATTACGAATTTCGTACCTTCTAAATAATAGCGAAAATGCTTTATGGCTGCATATATTGCTAAAAGTTCACGATCATAAGTACTATATTTACATTCAGTTTCAGATAACTTACGTGAAAAAAAACTTAAGGGTTGCCAAGAACCATATATTTGTTGTTGTTATGACGCACCAATTGCTTTATCAGAAGCATCAGTCATTAATGATAATACTGATTTTTATTTATTTATTTATTTATTTCTTTTGTCAAATAAAGACAACATTATATATACAATTAATTACAAATATATACTTAAATAATAATAACAATAATTTATAATTTATTTATTGCTATCAAATTAATTGTGTTTTAAAAAGTATTTTTTTAAAATAAAAATATATATAAAAAAAAGCATCGATATATATGAATATAATAAAATAAAATAATACAATTACAAATTACAAATTGAATATTTGTAAACAATGCAAAAATCTAATAAATTGCAAACACCAATAATAATAAAACTGGTTCATCGTAAGGTATTTAAAACTCTTTCCTTAAAAGTGTCTCTTGTAATAGACTCATCATAAAGTTTATGAAACTGATTAAAAATGAAGGAACATCTATTAAAAGGTTCGTTATGGCTATATAATGATGAATGTCTGATTACTTTTAAATACCGCGTATGCCTTAGATTTCTGATATTATGGTTTATTGAAATTTTATTACATAAATAAATTGAATTAATGTTATATTTAAGAAGGTCATACGCAAAAAGAGCAACTGCAGTGTCTCGGCGACTTCTTAAAGTATTCATTTTTAAAAGTCCTAGACGATCAGAATAAGAAGGTAAATTATAACGATCACGCCAATTCAGTGAACGAAGAGCAAACAAAAGAAACTGCTTTTGAATTGATTCTAGCTTTTTCTTATCGACTTCAAAGAATGGCATCCAAACAACACTGCAGTACTCTAAAATTGGTCTAACAAACGCACAATATAGTGATTTGAATACAAAAGGATCATTAAATTCACTACCTCTACGTTTAATAAAACCAAGCATTCTTTTTGATTTGCAATGAACCAAATCAATATGCTGCTTAAATAAAGTCAATTTAGAATCTAATAAAATACCTAAATCGTTTATTAAGGTTTTTCTCTCTAACGTAGAACCATTAACATCATATGCATAATAAGAGACAGACTTTTTACGCGAAAAAGAAATTACCATACATTTTTCAACATTTAAAACCTTCCGTTTAATATACACCAATTATGCAATACGTTTAAATTTTTTTGTAACAATATTGAGTCATTTAAATTGTTAACAATTGAATATACATCTTTAAATCGTCAGCATATAATAATAATTTGATCACATCAAAAAGCATAGTTAGATCATTAATAAAAATAATAAATAATAAAGGACCCAAATGACTACCTTGAGGTACTCCAGAAGTCACCTTAATTTCATCAGAAATAACTCCACAGTGCTTCACAAATTGCTTCCTATCACTCAAATAAGATTTTATCCAATTAAGTAAAGCACCCTTAATACCTAATTTGTTCAGTTTAAAGACTAAAAGATTATGATCAACTTTATCAAACGCCTTGCTAAAGTCCGTGTAAATTGAATCAATTTGACTACCATTTTCCATATTTTGTAAAATGTATGAGGTATAGTCAACTGAGTTAGTAGCTGTTGAGCGCCCTTTAACAAAACCATGTTGATTTATATCAATATGGTCAATAATACCAACATAAAGTTTATCAGTTACTAATTTTTCAAACAATTTTGGAACAGCAGATAATATGCCACACCTCTATAATTCTTAATGTTCGACTTAGCACCACTTTTGAAAATTGGTATTAAGAAAGAGTTGCGCCAACTTTTAGGAAACTTGCCAATTATAAGTGATTGATTAAAGAGCTTTTGTAAGGGTATTGCAACCATATCAGCTGTTCTTTTAAGGAATATAGCTGGTATTGAATCAGGACCGGCACCTTTATTTTCATCCAAAGTCTTTAAAGAATGTACGATATCAACAAGATCAATATTTAATTCAGACAAATTTACCATATCCATTTGAACATGAGAAAAATTATCCGAATTAAACGTGATAGGTATAGAGTACACAGATTTAAAAAAATCTGCAAAACTATTGCAAATATCGGAATTACTGGAGATCTTAGTTCCATTGAAATGCATAACTGACGGTAATCCACTAACTTTTTTTTTCAAATTTATATATTTGAAGAAAGCACGAGGATTAGTTCTCAACTGAAAACCAGTCTTCACAACATATCTATCATAACATAATTTATCATATTCATCATATATTTTTTTACGAACAAGAAACTCATCAAAATCTTTCAAATCGTGCGTACGACGCCACTTTTTGTGCGAATGGTTACGTCTATTTCTAAGATTCTTTATAGTTTTATCGTGCCATGGCGGTGAATTTGAAGTTGTTATAAGCATTTAAGGAACAAACATATCTATTATATTTAGAATTTGAGTAATAAATAAATCAGACAAATAATCAATATCACCACCTTCAATGAACCAATCTACTGATGACATGAAAAGGTTCATTGCTGTATAACCAGCCCTTTTGAAGTCAAATTTCATTGTAGATTCCTTTACATGACTAGTTCTGATATCATCATATATATAATCAATTTCAAAAACTTTATGGAAAACGCTTGTTTTATTATTGATCAGTGAAACAGTTTCTGAAAGTACAAAATTATCTAAAACATTTGTAAAAACTAAATCTAGAACATTATTATAATTATTTGTTAAATTACATATTTGATTCATTCCGCAATTTGCAAAAAAGTCAATAACAGCAATTACTATTTGGAAATGCTAATAATGTTGCATTTTTTAATAATTTTTTCATATTGTTAAATGCCAATTCTGATTCTGTTGACCATTTTAATATGGTTTTATCATTTTTCTTACTTGGACCTAACATTTTTTGAAGTGGTAATTGTACCTCAACTGCACCAGCTAAAAAACGACGGTAAAAATTGCACATTCCTAAAAATCTTTAAACCTTGGACATCTTTTGGTTTTTTAAATTCAGTTATTACTTTAACTTTTTCCGAAATTGGATGAATACCAGAACTATTAACAACATGTCCCAAAAATTTCACTTCTTCAACACCAAGTGTATACATTTTTCAATGTTTATAATTAATTTATGATTACGTAAACGATCAAATATTTGTTGTAAATGCATGATATGTTCTTCTATAAAACTTGAAGCAATTAAAATATCATCAATATATGGGAAAGAGAATGATAAATCTCTCAAAATATTATCCATATAACGTTGAAATGACTGAGCAGCATTTCTAAGCCCTAATGTCATAAACATAAATTCATACAAGCCGAAAGGTGTTAAAATAGCGATTTTTTCAATATCGCTAGCATTAATTGGTATTTGATGAAAAGCTTTTTTTAAATCAATAACTGAAAAAATATTTTTACCAGCTAAATTTGCAGCAAAATCATGAATGTGTCTAACTGGGTATTTGTCTGGTTTGGTGACGAAATTTAGGCGACGATAATCGCCACAAGGGCGCCACGAACCATCGCTCTTTTTTACTAAATGTAGTGGTGTAGCCCATGGGCTTTTTGAAGGTCTACATATACCAGTTGCAAGCAGATAATCAAATTCTTTTTTGGCAATCTTTAATTTTTCAGGTGAAAGACGACGAGTTTTAGCAGTTATAGGTGGACCAGTTGTCTCAATATAATGAAATACGTTTTCTTATGTTAATGTTGGTCTACAGTAAGTATCTTGCATGATATCAGAATATTGTTGTAGCAATTCATAAAATTTTGATCCAGATTTGAGAACACTTATACTTTGAGATGAATCATTAATAATTTTTCCTTTACTAGTAATATCTGTTTTTGGATCAATTAATTTTTTTGATTTTAGGTTGACTAGAAGATTGTAATAACGTAAAAAATCAGCACCTATAATTGGTTTAGAAATATCCGCTATTGTAAATGTCCACGGAAAAGATCGACGTAAACCTAAATTTAAAGTCAGTTTGCGTTTACCAAATGTTGTAATTTCGGAATTATTTGCAGCTAAAAGCTTAAATATTGTAGGTTGATTTTTATCTGTTTTTTGAGGTGGAACTACGGATAGATCTGCACCTGTATCTATTAAAAATGACATTCCTGATGTTTTGTCTGTTATAAATAAGCGGCTAGTAATTGACCCATCGTCGCTTGCCGCTAAAAGCGCGGGGTTTATTAGTTTATTGTGTTATTTCGTTATTATAGCTAGGATTCGGAATACCAATTGCGGAAATACGATCTGCATTGCTTAAATCTACCATTTTATCTGCTATTTCAGATAATTTTGGTAAATTTTCATTAATTGTTGAAAGAATCATACGTGCTTGTTCAGGTAATCGTTGTAACCACAACGATTTTAAAATTTCATCGGTTAATCTATTAATCTAATCTATCTTAATAAATGCGATGGACGTTTATCACCTAATGATGCTTCTTTTAATAATTTTTGTAGGCGAAAATCTTCTGAATCGGCGAATTGTGCAATAAGACGTTCTTTCAACGTGGATACATATTGTTTTCAGGTGGTTTGAATATAATGTCGCTTACCTGTGCCAACACGGAACTCTCAATAACAGATACTACAGTATGATACATTGTTACATCTTGATTAATTCCAGCTCGAAAAAACTGCGACTCCAACTGTGAAAACCATAATGCTGAATTTGGTTTCCAAAAAGGTGGTGGTTTAACTGAAACACGTGCTATTTCAGGAAGAACTATATTTTATGCATCTACAAAATCGTTGTTTTCATCATCGTTATTTTTATTTGCTCTTTCACCAATTTCATTAGCCTCAGCCATTGTAACAAAACGTTTTTTTTTTTTAAATATAACGTTAATAGGTTATGTTTTTTTTTAATGAACAAACAAAATTGGTTGAGCATGTGCGTTGACGAAAAAATAATATATGCAATTTTTTTGCAAGAACGAATTTTTACTTATTATTCCGATTTCGGAATTTTCGGGGTCACCACTTTGTAGGGATGCCTTTAATATATATTCCAGATAAATAATAAATGCTTATTGTATGTTGTAATTATATATTTATTAAGTTGATCACAACAACTTTTATTTTTAATTTATAAATTTGTACATTTAACTTATTCAAGTGAGAACACATTGTTGAATAAATATTATTTCTAACGCTAGCTACCTATTAATCCTTTTTTAATATATACATAAACTACAGTAAGCTACAACTACAATTATTAAATATTTTAAATAAACCCAGTTAAGTTTTTAAATAGTGTTTACGGACGCTACAGCTGTTTAACCAAATTTTACAAAATTTATGCACTTTTACCAAATCACTATTATTTTTAAATGTAAACGTAAAATGTTTAATCTTTATTTTCAAAATTTCTAATTTTCCAGAATTTAAATTAAATTTAGACGTTTTAATTTTTTTGTTTTCTTGAATTGAATTATATAAATAATAAAATTATATTAAAATAAATCTATCGACATTTTCCGATGACCACAAAACCAAAATAACTATAAATAAACAAATATGGCTGGTACTGTGTAGTCTGTGGTGATTTTATTATTAAATTTCCCCTCCAATTTTGAAAAAAAAAAATCCAAAGAATACAAAAACTAAAGTAATGCTATCTCTTTCTCTGTACTGTATACTATATATTTATATCCTTTTCATCATTCTTCGTTGAAATGTCAACTACATTTCAACGTTACCGTATTTTATACTGGGTTATTATTAATAATTTCAAAATTTACACGGCAAAAAATAGTAATTTTATTTTAATTCAATTTATTTTAACGACAAAACCAAAAACTATTTATTTTTACAGTTTAATTTAATTCAAATGATCAAATGAAACGATTTCTTATAGACGAATGAAAGAGGAAAAATTTACTTAATTAAATTGCAATTCATAAAGCTGTAAGAGCTTTTATTATATATATTTAACAATTGATTTTTAGCAATATTTTTGTGTTGAAGATCAGGATTTTGCTGTCCGATCATGTAGTATTTTGGGGTTGCGTGGGTCAAGATTAAACAATTACATTTTCAAATTTTAACGATTCATATTTTTCAGAGACTTAACAATGTTCACTCTGTAACTCCAAATTCACCTAATCTTCCAATCTCACATACACAAACCAGCATACCACAAGGTACACCAGCTATCCATAGTGTAGAACCATTCAAGATTCTGTAATGTAATGGACTACGGAACAAATTGAAAGAAATTACCAACTTTATGTTCCGCAACTATGTTCTCATAGCTGCGTTACATTACAAGAGACCAAAACTCCAAATACATACTCATTAACTTCATACGATGGATATAACATCGTACGTCGAGATAGAACAGATCGAGGTGAAGGCCTTGCCTTCATCATCCATAATGATGTCACTTTTCGACCTGTCGCACAACTTCACCCTATCAGTAATCAACATCTTGAAGTAATGAGTATTGCTATTAACACTGGGGATAACGAACTTATCATCACTAATGTTTACATTCCACCAGTAAACAGCATTGGTTCTCAAACGTTGCGTAACATCAAACATCTCCTACAAGGCAACAATACAGTTGTAATGGGGGACTTTAACGTACACCACCCCCTCTGGTTTTGCTCCATTTACGAAGATGCTCGTGGTTCGCACGTGGTAGACCAGATCGAATTGTCACATTTTGTCACGATAAATGAAGATTTTCCGACACGTATAACACCAACGTGCTCTAGCTCGCCGGATATTACTCTTATCAGTAACTCGTTACTAAGCCTAGTATCATGGCAAGCCGTACCTGCCCTTAGCTCAGATCACATACCCATCGTGATCTCAGTGGAAGAACCAGATAGCTTTATCCAGTATGAACGACGAACCTATCTGAATCACAATAAAGCTGACTGGAAAGGTTTCGCTAATTTTATGGACGAGGCTATCCTTCCGCTCACTGAACCACCTTCAGCTACGACAAGAGAAAAAATCTTTCGTGACATTATGGTCCGTGGTTCTAAAAGATTCATACCAATGGGAAGAATCAAAAAACTTATACCTCACGTCTCGCAAGAAGCTTGCTGAGCAACGTGACCGACTTCGATCCACAGACCCAAGTCACACTCAAATAGCACAGCTCACTCGTGACATGCACCACCTAGTCAATGAGTTTAGAAGATCCAAATGGACCAGTCATCTTGAGCAGTGTGCACCTGGTTCCAAAAAACTCTGGCAGGTAAACATCAAAAGTCTGGCAGGTAAACGTTAAGCACAACACAAGTAAGCTATCACTTTTAACAACAGCCAACACAGTGATAGTAAAAAATGTGCTTTGCACTTCTGTCGTCAATTCTTTGAATATCCCCTAGAACAGGACAACACCACCCGTTCTGTTTGTCGCAAACTCAAAGCATTGGATTCGAGAAGCAACACAACACTCTTCATTGTCCAAGAGGTTTTCGAGGCGATTAAAAAGGTCAAACCATCAAAAGTCCTCAGACCAGATGGTATCTCCATGGTCATGCTCAAGAAACTCGGCCCTATCAGCCTTGAGTTGGTTGGTTAAGGTGGCGCGTTAGCGCTGTTTTAAAACCACACACTCCCGTGACCACAGGTAATTGTAGTAATGGTGGGGTAGTTTCAGATCCACAGAAATTTGACGGTTTCTGTGGGCCATTTTGCAGCAAGATCGCTGAGGTCGTTCAAAGAAAGGCTGCCAAGCGAATAGAACCTGGCCCTAGCCAGTGCCGGACAGATGCAAATGAAGTGTGTTACCGTTTCTTTTTCGCTCAGTTCTTCGCAGCTGCGACATGAGGGGTTGAACGGGATGCCAAGTCTGGCTGCATGTTCCCCAATAGGCCAGTGACCCGTGTACACACCTACCGCTCTGGCTATGTTCACGCGGGGGATTTTTAGGAGGTTGGATGTTTTACTCTTATTGTACGACGGCCAGGTTTTCCTGGTCGTTTTGCACGTTGTTAGGCTTAACCACCTAGAGTTAGCTTGAGAAAGGAAGTGAAGGTAAATATCTCTTTTTACCGTATTAATAGGAGGGTCGACCTGTTCCGCTAGCGAATCCCCCAGATTGGAGCGCTCTTTCTCTAATTCGTCGGCGATTTCGTTTCCTAGGATGTTCCTATGACCTGGAACCCAGAGTAGCTCAACGTTGTATCTATTACCCAGTCGCGCGAGCTCTAACGCGCACATGCTGGCTAGTTTGGAGGATATTAATGTATATTTCAGTGCCAGAATAGCCGCCTGGCTGTCTGATATTATTGCTACATTGTTGCAAGTAGGGTTTGTTACTATCAGAAGTTGGCATGCTTTTAGAATGGCTAGCATTTCCGCCTGGAATACACTAGATTTGATTGGTAGTCTTTAGGATCGCCGAATGTTTAGTGCTTCCGAATATACACCAGCAACCACGCCACAGTCTATCTTTGAACCGTCGGTGAATATTGTGGTGTCATATCCGATCAGCGGATTATTATTCTTCCACTCCCCTCTGGTTGGCATTAGAACCTTGAATTTCTTATCAAGGTCCAACTTGGGAATGGTATAATCCGTTACTGCTGGCACCGCGGTATTATTTATAAGGCCAAGAATACTGCAATGACCATAAGGTATATTCAGCCATGACCCACTTTCTCTGAGTCTGACTGCAGTACACATAGATATGTATTTGATATAGAGATCAGGAGGAAGAAGGTAGAGGATTACGTCTAGTGCGTCTCTAGGCATCACCAGCCTTGAGTACTTGACTAAAATTTTCAATAGAACTATGGAAGATCTCTCCATTCCCAACATATGGAAAGTTGCCAGAGTTGTTCCCATCCCAAAACCTGGCAAACCATCTCATGAAGGAACATCATATAGGCCTACCTCGTTGCTCTCTCCAATTGCTAAAACGTTGGAATCTCTACTCTTAAGTCAGCTACAACAACACCTTAGCCTTGCGAATCACCAACACGGCTTCAGAAAACATCGAAGCATAGTTACGGCGCTCATAGATTGACGACCACTATAGCCCACGCTCTCAATCACAGTCGGCCACACAAGTGCACCATATAGAGCTGGCACTTGACCTCTCCATATCTTTTGAAACAGTATCTATTCCTATCCTCCTTTCCGACATTCTTAACTCTACACTCCCCAATCCCACCAAAAGATTCCTTTCTTCCTACCTACATGGCAGATCCGCTTATGTATAATTCAGAAATTCCAAATCCTCGCATCGAAAGCTAAAAATGGGGGTACCCCCAGGGGGAGTAATATCACCTATTCTTTTCTAATCTATATCTTTCAATGCTTTCCATCCCTGCTCCCGACGTAAAGTTGATTTCATATGCAGACGATTGCACGATTTTCGCACCTGGGACTGACATAAATGATGCTACGAATAAGATCAATCCCTATTTAGCGGAGCTAGCTTCATTCTTCAGCAGTCGCAAATTACACCTTGCCTCCAAGAAATCAACTTCAACATTGTTTACTTCATGGACAAAGGAAGTCAGAATACCACTGGGTATACACATTAATGGTGAGACTATTCCCACTATTAATAATCCAACTATACTTGGTGTGACTATACTTGATGGCTTTTTGTTTCTATTTGTAGATCTGAGACCGCTACAACAACAACAACAAACGTTTTCAAAACAATAAATTCAAACATATTTTCAAAATGGCAAATAGCAAATGTCAAATTTTGTCAACATAACCTCAAAATATAAAACGACACTAGGTCTGCAGGAATTGGAAGAGAAACTAATATAAATTTTATAAAAATTTTTGTTCTAATATTGCACGACGTGCTGCAATATTTTCTATATTTTCTGATGATTAAATAATTTATCGAAGAATTTTCTTGAAACCATTATGCTTGAGTTACATTGTCGCTTTCATTACGCTCTCTAAACGCGTTCGAACGCGGTCTACAAAAAGAGTAGACACATTAGAAAACGCAGATGTGGTAAATAACATCTGTTTTTTTTTTCATTTATTACTTTATTCATTTTTTTAATATTATTATTTACAATGCTTATATCTAATAAAGTGCATATATTTTTTATATATATTTAAATAATATCTAATGGTCCTCATTGGAACTCTCTAAATAATAGTTTTTTTTTATATTTTTTATTGTTTTTTTTACATCTTATTATCATTTTTATCAGTTAATATATAATTATTAATTCTAGTTTTTTTTTTTTTTTTATTTGTAAAAATTTGACAAAAACAAATTTAGTTTTCTTTTTATATTTGATAATCTTAATACTAAACTTAAAACTTAAATCTAATAACACTGAGAGAAAACGAAGACAAAAAGGTAATAAACATAAAAGAATATGTTCGTTTTACTTTAACCACCATATATTTTTAACATATTTTTGTATGTCTTTTATATCTGTATTAGGTATATTAACATCAAATTTTAATGGATATCTATCTATATCTTTATAATAACTAAATATTTTACTATCTGTTACCCTTCTGTTAAAATGATATAAAAGAGGCACACCGTTTTTATCTTGGATATATTGATTAATATCTAAAAATATAAAACTTTCTGGAGGCATAAGCCCATTATTCATCGATTTTTGGAAATATAATTCATTTGGGTAATATAATTGTGATATATAAGGATTTTCTTTTATTTCAAATATTCTATTCCAATGTTTCCTATTTAATTTAATTATAAAATTATCTATACGTCCTATTTTAGCTTCGTGATAAATATATTTATTCGAATAATAATATTTGTAATTATGAGCTGGGTTTCTCCATCTATTAATACATGCTCTAATGCATCTTCTCTCAAATTTTCTTATTTTTTCCATATTTGTTGAGCTAATATTGAACCATATAGGGGAACCATACGTAAGAATTGGTCTAATTAAAGATTTATATGCAATTATTTTTACTTTTTTATTAAGTGTTTTGTTATAAAATAGCGTTTTACACGCCATAAATACTTTTCTTGCCTTAGCTATTTGTAAATTAATATGTCTCGTGTAGTTCATTCTATTGTTCAAATGTACTCCTAAATACCTAACATTAACTTGATGTGGTATAGTCGCTCCCGTTGGACTTATTATGTTAAACAATCTCCAATTTTTTTTAATATCTCGACTACATAAATCTAGGGCTGGTCTGAAAAGAATAGTTTCGCTTTTGCTCTCATTTATACTTAGTTTCCAAGTATAAAGAAATTCAAGGGTTTCATTAAACATAGTTTGTAGTTCTTTTTCTACGTCTGTTGATTTTTTACCACTTGTATAGATGGTAATATCATCTGCATACGTTATGCCCTTATTATGGGTCTTATAAAATATAGGTTTTTCGAAAATGTCGCTAATGTATAAATTAAAAAAGGTTGGAGCAAGAATTGTTCCTTGCTGCAAACCATTTTTAACACTAAACGATTTTTCTGTTTCGGTTTTCCCATCAGATATGATAAATTTTTTATTTGTAATTATTTCATATATTAAAAGTACTAGTCTTTCTGGGAAACCTTTTTTAACCAGTTTATGTATAAACCCTTCTATCCACATCGTATCAAACGCAGTTTTTGTATCAATTAGACATGCCCCAACACAGTTTCTACTATTCAATTGCCAACATATATCCGAAGATATTTTACTGACTGCATGATTTGTTGAATGCTTTCTTCGGAATCCGAATTGGGTATCTGGTATTATTTTTAAATCTATTAATTTCTCGTTTATTTTATGTAAAACTATCTTTTCAAATAAATAACAAAACTTCATCAGGAATAGATAAGTTATCTATTCCTCAGGAATAGATAAAATATTTTGGTCTAGGGTCGTACTATCGGATTGGTTGTCATTACTGAATTGTATTATATTTTGTCTATTTTCTATTTTGTATTTAACTTGTTCAACTATTTGCGCTATTTCTCTATTAAGGCTCGGATTTCCATTATTTATCTCTAGTTTATGAACTTCTTCATAATGTTTCCCTATTATATTTAACTTAGTTTCATCATTATTTATAATGTAATTTAATTCAGAATCTCGTTCTATATCAGCCAAATTTAAATTTAAACTATTTAATAATCTTATATTATCTATTTTTAATTCATTTATACCTATATTACCTTTTTTTCTAAATAATTTATTAATTTCAGAAAACATATTGCCGTTCCTAGGATCTATATTTAAAATTCTATTTTTCCAATAATTA
The DNA here is from genome assembly GCA_963920725.1 of Rhamphomyia laevipes. Taxonomy (NCBI): domain Eukaryota; kingdom Metazoa; phylum Arthropoda; class Insecta; order Diptera; family Empididae; genus Rhamphomyia; species Rhamphomyia laevipes. The sequence goes on from OY987255.1 coordinate 110,399,044, forward strand.
TTTATTACAATTCTGATATTGTCTTTGATTAGTTTTTTTAAATTATTTACTAGAGATTGAATTCTACTAATTTGTACTTGATTTTGTTGATTTAAATTTGTTCTCTTCAGTTTATTTAATTTCGAAATTAAAGTTACTTTTGTTTTCTGTAGTTTGTCTATTAATGGTGTTCTAAAATTATCAGAATAATTTCTGTGTTTTATTTTTGGTATGTTCATACCAATAGATTTGTGAATGAAATTTTCTAATTCTCTAGTTTTGTTTTCAATTTCTACATTATTTAGATTTACATTATTTGGTACTAATTGTATATTATTATTTCTATAAGTTTTTAAGTACATTTTTTCCGTTTTCTTCCTAAACATATCCCAATTTACTTTTTTAAAATTATAATCATGAATAATTTCATTTTTATCTATTATAAAAGTATTTTCATTTTCATTTTAACTATAATAAGCACTGCCGAATGATCACTATCATAATCTATAGTTTTTAGTCTATTTATATTTGGATTAGTTTGAATATTTAATCTATTATCCACGAAACAAATATCTAGATAAGATCCAGACCTAAATGTTGGCTTATCGGTTGAAAACAATTTACATTTAAACTCCAATTCATTATTTTCAAGCCAAATTTTTATATAATTTCCCCTAGAGTTATTTTGCGAGTTTCCCCAAAGGGAATTTTTGGCATTGAAATCGCCACATATAACATAATAATTTTCGTATTTGTTTAATTCTAAAGTTTTAAATAATTCGTCGAATTCTTTCCTAAAATTATCTTTAAAATTTTCTGACGCATATGCTGCTATAAGAAATAGTTTTTTATTATTCATTAGTTTAATATTTATTATGGTTGTTTCCAAACATTTATTTGATGCAATTTTACTAGTTAATATTTCACTATATTTAATATCTTCCCTTATCAAAATAGCAGTGCCACCCCCTTTTATATCAATTTTCCTATCTGTTCTTATTATATTATATTTATCAAAATTTAATGTATGTTTATGATTTAATTTAGTTTCATTTAACATCACAAAATCAGGTTTGTGTTCTTCTAAAAAATTTGTTAAATATATTCTTTTTTGCTGTGAAATTAATGAATTTACATTGACTGATAATATTTTTATGCTATCTAGATCAATCATAATTAAAGGGTTCATATAAAATTTCAATTTTTTTTTTATTTTCTAAAGTATCTTTCTCTAAATTACTTAATCTAAAACTTATTGTGCTTATTGCTTTTAATATTTCTTGCAAATTTTTTTGAATTTCAATATTAGCATTTACAATGTTATTATTATTACTATTAATTACATTATTTGTTTCATAACACATGTTGTTTTTTTTAAATAAATCTGAGTATTTCATCATTGGGTTTACAAAATTACTAACTCAAGGATTATTATTATTACTTTTCATTTTTATATCTTCTCTTTTCATATGAATTTTTTTTACTAACTCTTGATATTTTTTGCATCCTTTATATGAAGCTGGATGCCCCTTTTGTTTGCATATTATGCAGAACAGATCATCCGCCGCATTTATATCTTTTAGACCACACTTACCTGGCCCATGATTTTCACCACATTTCACACATCTATATTGTAATGTACAGTTGCTGGCAGTATGTCCAAATCGCTGACATTTCATGCATTGACAAATTTCATCCTTTTTATATATTTTTTCCCATTTAATTAAACGGTGATTTATTGACTTAATTTTGTATACTTCATTAAGATTTGTATTTGGCGAAACTTGTACTATAAAAATGGATGTATCATATTTTCCAGCTATGGAATGCTTTGTTTTAAATCTTGTCACGTTAACAAATTTTATCTTTTCGTTTTCAAAGTGTTTTAAATCAACTAATATCAGTTCTGGGTCATCTATAGAATCTAAACCTTTTAGGATTAATGATTTTACTTTATCTTCTTTAGAAGTGTAAGTATAATATTGACAACTAGTTGATGTCAATAAATTTTTAATATTTCTATAAATGTCTATGTTTTCACTAATAATTGCATATTTGTTTGAGTTTATTTTTTTAATATTGAAATCTTTAATTTTTAGGTGTTCTATAATTGCTTTTTTTATTGTCTCTATTTGTTTATTATAAACATACAGAGGTGGGATTTTATCTTTTTTATTTATGATTTTATCACCATTTATATTTTTGTCTTTTTTAATATTATTTAATTCGTTTGAGTTTAACTCATTTTCATTATTGTTTTTCTTATTTTTATTTATAAATTGATTGTTTTGTCTTTCATTTTGCTCTTTTAATGATTGCAAAAAATTATTATCACTATTATCATAACTTTCTTGATTTGCACTTTTACAAATTTCATATTCAGTTTCACCAATTGAGTCTTTTCTTGAATTATTGGTTTCATTGTTTGGGTCCTCACAAACCATCTCATCCTCTGAATCTTGTAGAATAGAGAAGCTATTCTCTGATCTCAGAGTTGAATGGCTAGATTTTGATAATTTCTCCACTAATTGTTTTAATTTATTGATCTCTTTTTTTAGAAGAGAATTTTCTTCACTTAATTGCTTATTGTTTTTATTTTTTTGTTTTTTGATCATTGTCTGACCTTCAGAATCTGAATTAGAATTTAAACTTTTTTTTCTTTTAATAGTTATTTTTAAAGATTCAACATCTTTTTTTTGTGTATCTCCGCTGGAGCTTTCATTCATTTTACCTTCACTAATTAATTTGATTTAAATTGACTTATTTTATCTATTATTACTAATTAATTCTAGTTTGAATACAATTTTAGCTTAAATTACAAACGCGTGCGTTCTCTTCCGCTGTTTACTTAATAACATCTGTTTGTTTACATTTTTTTGACAGAAAAATATTATTTCTAAATTTAATTTTGTAAATTCTTAAATTCGTGAATTTAAATTAATAAAATACTTTTTGAAATTTTGAATTGAATTGAAATTTTTTTTTAACTTTTTAAATTTTTCTATATTTTGACACTTAAAAGCTCTTAATTTATGTCCATTCAAAATATATTGAATATGAATGATTTTTTTTTGTATTTTATAAAAATCTATTAATTTTTAAATAAAATGTTTATTAATTATTGTATTTTGTGAGTTTATTTTCAATAAATTAGTATCTTTTGTATATAAAAAATTTCTATTTTTGTTTTCTTAATAATTAATAATTATTAATCATTTAATAATTTTTTATTTTTGGTTTACAATATTAGGAATATGAGGCTGTTTCCACATCACCTTTGAGGTAAACCTCTCAATGTGTTTATTTATAGAGCTATCCCCATTTAGGCCTAATGCTCAAGACACATTCGAAAGAATTATTATTAATTTTTACATACAAAAAAATAAAATTAGTTTTTGTAATTTATTCCTTATTGATATCTTCTCAGATTTTTTTTTGCAAAGAAATGGAATCTAGTATTTAGGTAAATTTCAGTTATTAATTTAATAAGTAGCGAATAATGATTATTTTCAAACATATGGCGATATTGAGTGTGAAACAAATTTTTATGGATCAATGATTTCTGTGTTTCAATTTTAATTTTTTGAAAATATTTATCGATTAAAACTGAACTATTAGTTTCTTCTAATATATTTTGAGAATACCTCAAATTTTTTTCAACTGTAGTACAAATTAATACAACGTCTTTTGCTGCAGTATGTAAAAAACCTTTGTTTTTATATGCAACCAATGACTGCGTATCATATTCACCGTCTAAAGTTGATATACATTGCTCGCAAAATATTTTTTGTTTAAGTTTTTTAACTACAAACCCACTAATGTATTCAACAATTTTTTCACAATAATGCGATAATTCTGGTATAAGAAAATCGCTACAAGTTTCTAAAATAGGATCATCAGTTTCAGAATCTTGGAATTCTTGCATCATTGCAGCTCGTGGTGTTGTGCTATTCAACGTATTACATGCATTATTGCTTGTGAATTGCAATATTTTAATATTTTCCAATGGCATGCAATTACCAATTCCACTCCACAATCCCTTAATTGGCATCTAACCAAAAATCGTTTGTATGTACCTATAAACATTAAATATTTTTACTTTAATTTTATACTATATTTAAATTTGTAAATTACGTATACTTTGGAATTGGCGAACCGTAGGATTATTATTATAACCAAGATTAGTTCTTATTGAACCAAAAAATAGTTCAATATGATCCTGGTTTAATTTATAATACGGTATAAATTTTAATATACATGTTACAACAAATCTGAAATGAATATGAATTATATTACAGATACAGATACTAACATTATTGTATATTTTACCTTTCAAATAGTGGTTTAATTGTCTTAAGAGCAGTTATAAGACCAATAAATCCTGTTTTTCTTCTATGCTCTATGATCATAATATTGTCGGTTTTCAATTTTGAAATGTAATGTGTTGTTCTATCAACAAAATTCATTAAATCAATAAAATTTCTTTCCGAAATTGATTCCGTAAATCCAAAACCACCATGTTTTCTCGAATTAAAAATATCAAATGTATTATTCACTGTCCACTGTCTTTGAACTGAAATTTTAAAATATTGCGACAGAAATCAAGTGCAACAGCGACTGATTTGCTTAGCAGTTGTATAGCTAATTTTACCTTCATTTTTTGGCTGTGGTAACGCACATGTCCGCTGCGTAATCTATAAAAATAATTTTTATTATTTCTTTTCAGTTTTATATATTACTTTACTTACTTATTTCCAGCATGAAGTTGTTCTTTATCTTGTAAATCCAACAAATTTACAATATATTTCCAATCAATACTTTCATTGGATTCATTTTTTAATATTTTCAGATCGCCAAAAGTGTTTCGTACTAATTTTAGCATATGAACCGGATCCGGAATTACTAAAAATTTTTTGTCATTAACGACAAATTCTGGTGCACTTTTAATATCTAAAATATTACATCCTAATATAACATTTGATGGTACATCACAAATTTGAACGCAATCCAACGTTCAAATTTGTGATGTACCATCAAATGTTATAGCAATCAATTCTTCTCCAGTAGCTAAAATATTTTGTATACATACAATAATGATATTTTGCTTTTGAGCACTGTTTAATGATTGGATTGCAAAATAACCTAGTGGTATTTTCCAACTACGATTTACGCACACAGCCATAAAAACTAACATTTGATTAGCCATTATTTCACTGTGGCCTCCGTCGCCAATATCGACGCATCCTACTGATTCCGTTCCAGTCCATTCTACTTGCTTTCTAATAGCCATTTCATCAACTACTAAATTTAAAATAATTTTTTGACCCAGAAGTTTAGCATTTTCAACAGTACTTGTAATGCTTTCAAACGCTTCAGCTGTAAAGCCTGGCTCGCAATCAAAACATTTGTACCATTTGCTTAAAGTTTTCATATGAGGAAGATTGCAATGAAAAGTGCTTCTAACATATTCATAGGCTTTTGGTGATAAAAAATTTAAATTTAGTGCAAAAGATCTTAATTCCAGAGAAAATTGTTTTGTTACAGTTTTTTTAGTAGCTTTCAAGTACTGTCTTTGGAATAGCTGCGTATTTAAATTTCCTATACTATTTAAAAGATTTGAATCTTTAAAATTCAAAAAAAAAAAAAAATTTCTAAATCTTTTAATAAGGATTTTAACGATTTAATTTGGTGTTTTTGTCGTGTCACCTTTTGCTGCAATGAATTAATTTTTCTATTGCGTTTTTGCAATAATTGTCGTAGCAACTTAATTTTTTTGTGTTTGGTTGTTGGAGATGTTAATTCTTCATCAGATATCATTGCATCTTTTATACCAACTTTACACCATTTTATTTTTTTCAGTGATGGTACAATTTTTAAATTATCCTACATAAAATATAAAATTATAACTACTACTTTTAAATATTTTTTATTTTAAAATCTACATTATTTGATACGATTTCCTGTAGAGCCAACCTTTCTTGCGAAACAGTAGTTGGTATAATTTGTTCATCACAAATCATTTCTGATGTTACAATTTCTTCATCACAAATCATTTCTGATGGTACAATAATTTCTTCCTGCATTTCTATTTCTTCCTTTAGTTTTTTAATGTTGATAAAAAAGTAAAGAAAAATAAAGGCAAGGAAAATAAAGGCAAAGAATAGAATAAATTAAGAAAATTAAAAAGAATAAGCATAGAAAGACTGAAAATTATAATAGAAATCAAAGAAATATAAGTAATTAGAATAAAAATGAAATTGAAATATATTTCCTAAAATATATTTTAAAAATTATTAATATTTTCTGAAAAAATTTACAATGTCTATTGTATAACTTATTAAATGCTGAGAAGGAATTGCAGTTTTATTAATAAACTTTCTTTTTTGTGTATTTCTGAAATCGTGTGGCATAAAGTGCAACGCACATACTCTATTATTTTCAAGATGATCTTGAGGATTTAAATTCAATACAGAAAACCATTTTCCTAATATTTCCGCATCTTTTGGGAAACTAAAATATATATAAAATAATAATATAATAAAATAGTAATTATGCCTCATTAACTATGCCTCATTAAAAAATATCCTGAATACAACACTGTTCCTAAAATGAAAACATGCAAAAGCTTGTAAAAGCTATTTTGAAATTATGGCGGAATTTTTTCTTTCAATCATAACTTTTTTTATTTATAATTTTATACTTTATTCTAAATTAAATATAATATTTTTAAATAAAAATTATAAAAAACATATTCTTAAAATTTAATATATCATTTAAATAACATGCATTCCTTATTATATTTACTATATTTTTTACCTGTACAACGTAACCATTCCATATTCTGGACACACATTATTTATATTATATTTACACGATTTTACTATGCAATACCGAACCATTGTTATATTATTTTAATCACAATTTTAATAAATATAATTTTTTCTTTTATCAAATCACTTTATCACAATGTTTAAAACTTTTTACTTTTGCAATTTTTTTCAATTTTCCGTTTCTGTAAAAAAGCTTTAAAGAAAAAGATTTTTGACAGGCAGAAAAAGGGTATTGACAGCCGAAAAAAGGGTTTTGACAACTAAGAGCTTTTCAAATTCTTGACATAGCTTGTAGGTGTAAATGTTCATTTGACTCTCTCCTGTATATTTAATCTTAGCTTTTACCGAGGCTACGTTTAAACTGCGTGCATAGTAACTACTTTCATACAACTCCATACATTTCAACTTTATTTTGAGAAATGCTACGTCTAGAATGCGTCTAGAAAGCGTCCATTGTAATCGCAGTATTATGCTTGAGTTACATTGTCACTTTCGCGCTTACTAAACGCGTTCGAACGCGGTCTACAAAAAGAGTAGACACATTAGAAACGCAGATGTGGTAAATAACAACTGTTTGTTTACATTTTTTTGACAGAAAAATATTATTCCTAAATTTAATTTTGTAAATTCTTAAATTCTTGAATTTAAATTAATAAAATACCTTTTGAAATTTTGAATTGAATTGAAATTTTTTTTTTTTAATTTTTAAATTTTTCCATATTTTGACACTGCAAAGCGCGATGGAAGCGAAAAAATTAAAAGTTGGCCAACTTTTACGTAGGTTACGTTTAGACTGCGTGCATTGTAACTACTTTCATACATTTCAACTTCACAAATGCGACGTCTAGAATTCGTCTAGAAAGCGTTAATTGTAATCGCGGTGTTAAACATTATTAAAATAAAACCTTACGTGTTGTGTTAATGGTGTTAATAAACTATTACGTCTTTTATATTTATTTTTATGTACTGTTAAATGTTAGATCTGTGTAAATTTAGGTGGTGGTTCTATTTCTATAGAGTACTTTGAGTGCAATTTTTTGCTGCAGAACACCAATTGACTCAGAATATTTTATAGAATTATAACTTTATAGAATTATTTAAACGAATGCTTTGAATATCTGATGCTGGTGTTGGCATTAATAGTGGTGTGAATATTATTTTTAAATTTTCAATTGAGATTCGTTTCTCATGAGCACGTCGTTTTATATTTTGCGGTTAGGTTGACAGCATTTGAGATTTCCATTTTGAAAAATTTGATTGAATTTATTATTTTGAATACAGTATGAAGAAATAACATAAAAATGCATATGTATTAATTAATAGTAAATGGTGGCAATAGAAGGCAAGTCATAAGTATTGTTTCTGGGGTTAGGGTCATTTGTTTGTTTTTCAAAATCTTGTTTTCAAAATCTTGCTTTTCAAAATCTTGTTTTTCAAAATCTTGCTTTTCAAAATCTTGTTTTTCGGAATCTTGCTTTTCAAAATCCGGCTTTGGTAATTAATAATATTGGGATCCTATCATTTTATTGTTTATGAAAAGCTTGTTTTGCTCAAAAATCTTGCTTTCCAAAATCTTGTTTTTCAAAATTTTGTTTTTCAAAATCTTGTTTTCAAAATCTTGTTTTTCAAAATCTTGTTTTCAAAATACTGCTAAAATCTTGTTTAAACAAGATTTTCCCCAAAAAGCTGCCAGAACCCATATTCTTAGCCCAACTCCTCCTAGAATTAACAACGTTAATTTAAAATAAAAAAAAAACTTTTTTTAGTATTTTTGATTTTGTATGTATATTTACTAATAACCTAGGCTTACAAAACTATTCAATTCATTAATATTTAATTAAATAAAATAAATAAATTAAACAAAAATAATTCTTCATGAAAATAAAAAAAATTATGAAAATAAATATTTTACGAAACTATTCAATTTAAATAAAATTAATACTTCATTAAAATAAAATAAAATATATAAATGAAACAAAAATAATACTTCATAAAAATAAAAAAAATTATAAAAAAAAAATATTTAAAAAATAATTATGCCAGTGAAATATTCACAGCGATACTGTTAAGGAAAATTAATATTTCTGTGTCCTGCCGATTCAACACAACTGTTTTTAATTGTGCTTCTCTCTTTAATAAATTTTTTTTTTTAGGTTCGCGCTCGCCTGATCTAATTTTTTCTATTTTCATTTTAACAACCATATACTCTTTTGCCAACTCAGAAATTAACTTATAGCTGCCGATGTGTGGCTTACCCACAATCACTTGGATACGTCTATGCCAAGCTTCTAAATTATTTGATGTCCTTGGCAAGTCTCCATCTATGGCATCTGCTATTGACCAAAATGCAGGATGATATTTAGGATTTGGCACGCGAGCTTTAGACTTACCTGATATATAATTTTCGCGAAACCATGTTGCAATTTTTTTTCCATCATTATCAAGCGTATTATATAGTTCCAAAAAATAATTTGGGATATCCTTAGGTGGTACAAATGCAAGCGCCGTTAATTTACGCATATCAGTACTAAACTGTACCGAGTTTCCGTATTTAGCTGACAACTTTTCTTTTTGAATTTTGCGCCACACTATCTGGCCTAGGTGGAACAGACAACCCTTAAAAATCGCATTAGGGAAGTATATTTTAGCAGCTGCTACACTTGCCTTTTCAAAATCTGCAATTATCCGTTTTGGATTTAAATGAATGCCGTAATTGCAAGCTGCGAGCAATATTTCATAAAACATTTCACTGTATGATTCGGTATTTTTATGTGTCATCAGGCAATATAAAAGTGGCACAGTTTCGCTGTTTATTCTACCATGGATTGTATAAAGTTGCTGGAAAATGACTGGCACGATCTTAAATGTTCCATCCATTAACCAGCAATCAGCTTCTGACAAAAGTTCCAGATTGGATTTTGACCCCAATAAAATAATTTTTGAATTATTAAAATTTTTTTCTACTAAGACAAATAATTCACCTTCAACATATTTCAGAATATTAGGAATACATATTTCATTTATTGATGTAGGTTCTTTTAAAATTTCAGTATTCCGAACTCTTTTAATTTTTAATTTTTGTGCTTTTTTAGAAGGCTAATTTACTCTACTATTTTTCGGACATTCCACAACACTATTTCGTATTATTTGCGATGGTTGAATTTCCAAAGTTTTTGCAGCTAGCTTCACGTACGTATTTATTTGGCAAACGTGTTTTTCAGATGCTATAGGGTCATGGCTATGCTTTGATGGGCCCTTAATTATATTATGCTGATTATTTGAGTCAACTAATTTCGTATTTACGCGACTTTTGCAAAAAAGGCTCTTGTTTTTTTGGCATATCCATCTAAAAACACCTTTCCACTGTCTTTCCAAATGATAAATGTATCCATCAATAACTAACATATCATTTCCTTTATTTGATTTCACAACTGAAATTTCCATTATGTACACTGGTTTTATTTATATTTACTTTACTTTGAATAAAATTGTTAAAAATTACTTCCCTAAAGTTACTTTGCAAAAAAATTATCTATGACTGTTCTATTATTGAAAATAAAAAAAGAAATTTCATAACCGGGAATTCAAAGAAACAAAGAAATTTCATAACCGGGAATTCCCTATTTAAATAGTGAAACGCAGTTTTGAAATTGAAGAGTTTCAGTAATATCTTTTGCTTTTTGTTTTAAAATATTGGTATTATTGAATCGCGCGCGCGATTCAATAATACCAATATTTTAAAACAAAAAGCAAGATTTTGAAAAACAAGATTTTGTAAGCAAGATTTTGAAAAACAAGATTTTGAAAACAAGATTTTGAAAAACAAGATTTTGAAAACAAGATTTTGAAAACAAGATTTTGAAAAGCAAGCAAACGACCCTAACCCAATAATGGGTTGGGGTCATTTGTTTGCTTTTCAAAATCTTGCTTTCAAAATCTTGCTTTTCAAAATCTTGTTTTTCAAAATCTTGTTTTTCAAAATCTTGCTTTCAAAATCTTGTTTTTCAGAATCTTGCTTTTCAAAATCCTGCTTTTCAAAAACTTGCTTTTTGTTTTAAAATATTGGTAATATTTTTAATTCGCGCGCGCGAATTAATAATATTACCAATATTTTAAAACAAAAAGCAAGATGTTGAAAAAAAACAATAAAGAAGCTCAAATAAAAGCACTTTTATTAAATCGTCAGGACACAGAAAAATTAATTTTTCTGAGCAGTATCGCTGTAAATATTCAACTGTCATAATTTTAATTTTTATATTGTTTTTCATGAAGAAGTTTTTTATTCAATTTTATTATTTCATCATTTCATGAAGAATATTTAATTTATTTTTGTAATAACTAGGTAATAAGATTATTAATAAATATAAAATTATAATAAAGTAAAATGATTTTATTTTAAAAAATCTAAATAAAACGAAATTTGAGCAGTATCGTTAAATCTTGAAGATTATGGGTTCCCATTCCCATTAAATCTTGTTTTAACAAGCATTAGCAAGATTTTGAAAAGCAAGATTTTTAAAAACAAGATTTTCAAAAAAAAGATTTTCAAAAACAAGAATATGAAAGCAAGATTTTGAAAAACAAGATTTTGAAAATCAAGATATTTAACCAAAACAAGATTTTGAAAAGCAAGATAATGACCGGATCCCCTGGCGAGCGTGTGCCGAAAAAAAAAAATTAAAAAAAAGAAGATAAAATAAAAGCAATTTTATTAAATCGTCAGGACACAGAAAAATGTTTTTATTTTAAAAAATCTAACGGAAACGAAATTTGAGCAGTATCGTTAAATCTTGAAGATTATGGGTTCGCATGAAATCTTGTTTCAACAAGCATCTAGCAAGATTTTGAAAAGCAAGATTTTCAAAAACAAGATTTTGAAAAACAATATTATGGAAAGCAAGATTTTGAAAAACAAGCTTTTGAAAAACAAGATTTTGAAAAACTAGATTTTGAAAAGCAAGATTTTGAAAAGCAAGATATTTAACCAAAACAAGATTTTGAAAAGCAAGATAATGACCGGATCCCATTGTTTCAGTTTTATTAATTAGTAACCTTCTTATTAGAGATTCTTGTAAGTAGGTGATCAAAGAGGTTCAGGCAGTTCAACAAAAAATGATTTTAAAATATTTGCTACATATATAACATGAAACATGATGATTTCGTCGCAATGGAAAAGCATATTTAAGATTAAGACTAATTCCAATAATTCGGGCAATGTGTTTTCCAGAAAATCCAAATAACAGTTGCAGGAAGGATGTAAGGTCCAACTAAATAACGTGCTATAATTCCCATCCAAACATTGATTGAAAATCGGTGTTGCGAACTATTTTGGTTTTTTTGCATTGAGGATTTTCTGGGCACCAGTAGTGTAGATTGTGGAAATTTGTTACTCCATCTCTCGTAAATTGGGATTCGTCTGTCCATAAAATCGTTGATAAATACGCTGGATTTCGATGTTTCTCAAAAGCATAAATTCACAAAATGATTTTCGAAGTACTTTATCTTCCTCGGAAAGTGTTTGAACAGAGGAGTATAGTGAAAGGGATGTTGACGATCTTTTTTAAGTACATCCCATATTGTACTTTTGGAATTTGTAGCCTTCTTTCTAGCATTCTTGTACTTACTGTTGGATTATTTTGCACTTCTACGATGAATAGAAATAAATGTTCTGGCGTTAGGCTGCCTCCTATTGGGATAGCGTACGGCGTATTCTCGTACAGATGCTGCAGCATTTCCATTACAATATCCGTAAATAAAATGCAATTCGGCTAATTCTTGATTACTGTATTCTGCCATTTGTGAAACTGAGTAAACCTGGTACTTCAAAAACTAAATTAAAAATTTCTTTCAAAAACGCATTACATACTATTATATCATAGTACAGTCCTGAATTGTTTTTACCTCAGTAATCTCCAAATATTAATTGTTAATAAATGGTCTTAGCTCAGCAACTAAATTTCCGCCTTACTTACTTGAATATAATGTATTGATTTATTACCGGCTTTCGCTTTCATGTCAACTAATTACTATTATTCATTTATTCCGTAAATAAAAATAGTACTTGCATGTCATTATTTGCAGGTACATTTTGACCTGTAACATGGCGGTTAATTTAACTCCAACTTTGAGATACTAAATTTGCACCTTGGCAACTTTTAATATGATCAAATGATAAATCAAAATAAAGCTACGACAATTACCTGTCGAATAAAAATAAAATTAAGCATCTTGATTAAATAGTTTGCGAAATTTTACCATTTCTCTAAAACTATAAAAAAAAAATTAATAAAAATTAATCACCCTGTATCTCGGTAACGGTACATTTTAGAGACAAGTAGAACGATTTTTTTCGTTTTTCATCATGTCCAATTACCTCCCGAAATTAACGCACACGTAGCGCAGGCACCCTGTATATTTAAATTGATAAACGTAACACAGGATGCTATTAGGGCGCTCGATTCAACGGTAATCAACTCGAGCTTGGTTAGGAGATGCAGAGAAGTGCTTCAGACATTCTGCAGGATTAGTACAGTAAAATTATGTTGGGTACCCGGTTTTCGTGACATATATAGAAACGAGCAAGCCGATGAACTTGCTAGGGAGGGTTCTGAGATTTTTTTTACCGTTTTACATAAATGGCAAAATCTCGCAAACTGTTTAATCAAGATTCTTTTATTCGACAGGTAATTGTCGTAGCTTTATTTTGATGTATCATTTGATGATATAGTGTTGCCAATGTGAAAATTTAGTATCTCAAAGTTGGATTTTTTTTTAGTAAAATCAAAATATCTCAAAAAAGTTACGTAATAAAATATTTTTTTTTTAATTTTAAATCAACCACCATTTTATTATCCATCAATAAGCTGCAGGTTTGAAAGCTGTACCTGAAGAACAAAAAAGTTACCTGCAAATAATGACGTGAATTACACAAAACCCTCTTAGTTCACCACTTTGATTGCCACGGGGTGGATATGAAAACTACCCAACAATACCTGTGGTCATGAGAGTGAGTTGTTTTAAAACGGCACAAATGCGCTAATTGGGACTCCATGTCAGCTGATATGTAGTTCGCCACTTTAACCAACCAACCAGAACCAGAATTTATTTTAATGCATGACAATGCCAAACCACATACGGCACGAATAGTAAAAAAATAGTTCGAGGATAATAATACTCGTGTGTTACGCCGGCCAGCACAATCCCCAGACTTAAATCCCATTGAGCACGAATGATATAGACTTCAAACAAGCATTCTCAATTATATGGGGACAGTTACAACAAGGGATCAATTATGTAATCTTCTGCAACGAATACCAACGAATAGCACTGGCAACGAATACCAATAGAATTTTTTAATACATAATTTAATAACTTCAATGTCTAGAAGGTGCCAGGCTGTTATAAATGCTTCTTATTAATTAATATATAAATACTTCTTAGACAATACTTCTTATTAATTAATATATAAAAAAAATCAAAACAAGTGTTACTGTAAATTTTATAATAAATTAATGTAGGTAGTATTTTGAAAGACACATACAAACTTGGTTTTTATTCCCTAATTAACGGGAATTTACACTTTCTTCACATAATTTTTTTTGTACCGATGACTAATCAATCTGCATTCATTTTTTAAAAAAATAGGCAATACCAAAAAATTAAAATAAAAATCCAGCGAAAATACATGGTATTCCTTAGACTTTTTTTATGTGTGTATAACTTTCTTATTATTTTTTTAACATAATAATTTCAAATTTTTTAGCGAAATCATAATATTATCTATTTGTAATACACTGTTAATACTTTAATTATATAACTAATTTTTTTAATCATCTAAGTATTTAAAAGATAAGATTTCATTATTATTATAAATTTCAATAATTTTATTATAAATTTCAAATTTATGCAATTATTTCATGATATTTAATTTATTATTGATGTAAGTTTTAATATTATTATTATATAAAATTAGATACTTTATTAACGTAGCACTTTTTTCAGAAATTCTTGTAAATTCCTTTACTATTTTCTTGCTTCCATTATCGCTTATCACATATAAAATATTTCTCTGAATTAAACCAACCTTTAAAAGGTCTATATGAAAACCACCGCATAAAATCATTGTTTTATGGTATACTATTTTCAAACAACTTAGAAAAATAGTCGATTTGTGAATTTGCATATGTTCTAAGATCTAAGCGATCTATAAACACAACCCACAACTACAATTGCTTCACCATGTTTACTTTTGCAAACTAATAACCAAACATCCATATTTATAATTTTGATGTACATGCATATAATTTCACATTTATTATTATTTTTTACATAAATTGAAACAGTATGAACAGTATTGAAACAGTATCCGATTTTAATTTAAAATTGTTATAAAACCGATTATTTTGAATTCTTTTTCTTGTATGTTTTTACTTATGTGCGTTTCAATAAGACAAACCACGTCGAAACCAACGAATTAGAATATATGGAGGGAGCATAAATGTTCCATCTCTTTTTAACTCATAGTAAATTCCATATATCAAAAAAAATGTTTCTGAAGTCGTGAAAAAATTACTTCCTTTTCTTCTGCTCGCCCACGATATGCAGACTATAACAAGGTATGGTAAAAACTTTTTGACAGAAAAATGTAACGTCACCGTGATCAGTAGTAAAAATAAAAAATTGTAAAACTTAGAATGTGTAGTAATTTAATTTAATTTTTTGGAGTTCCTGTGAATGAAAATCTATATTTTTTAAATAAAAACACAAATATATAGTATCTATGTAATTGTCTTTATTATTTTTTTTTTTCAGTTTAACTTCTTTTTCAATATTTTTATTTAAATGTCTTATTCTAAAATAAAGTCTACATTTAAAAAAATTTTGCTTAACACTAATAGGTAAATTAATATTTTCAGCTTTTTTTAAGTGAAATTCAATAAAATTACTATCAAAAAAAAGTTCATTTTTATTATATTTATTGAAAATGATTTCAAGCATACGAACTTTATTCATAAATTCTTCATTAGGCTTTTTTAAGCCACCTTCTGATAACTCATCTACCCATGTATATGTAAATGAATTATTATTTTTGAAATTTTCAGGGCAGCACTTCTTTATTAAAAAGCTAAATATTCACGATATGCAGACTTCTTTTACTTCATCGAATTCTATTGATCTATATTGTAAATCTTCTTCATTTTCTTGATCAAATTCTTCAGAACTTTGTGCTGAAATTCTTTTTGATAGACTATTTAACATTTGCTTAGAAATTAGTTGGTCTTCGAATTTTTCTGTGTTGTGTTCTGTATTACTATAATTACTCACTTGCTGAGAAATATCTGATCTACCTATGATACCATAATAATAATCTTAATTATATCTTATAAAAATTATAATAATCTTATAAAAATTATAATAAACTTATAAAAATTATAATAAACTTATAAAAACTATAATAAACTTATAAAAATTATAATAAACTTATAAAATTATAATAAACTTATAAAAATTATAATAAACTTATAAATATTATAATAAACTTATAAAAATTATAATAAACTTATAAATATTATAATAAACTTATAAAATTATAATAAACTTATAAAAATTATATCAAATTTTATCAAATTATAATAAACTTATAAAAATTATAATAACATTTAAAAATAATAATAAACTTATAAAAATTATAAATTACTCGTATTTAGGCTATACTATATTTTAATATTATTATAACATATAATAATATTAATTGGATTTAAAAATATAGTACTAGTACAAATGAGGGGCTCAGAATCAGAGTGGCCTAACCCACATTCAAATTATTTCGAGAAAAATACAAAACAAAAAACATGATAATTGAATGTGCTTGTGAAATGTCCACTATGAAGATATTGATGCCAAATAAAAACTTATAATTATAGATTTTCCTCTACTTTAATTTGATGTATGCCATTTTATCAAAATCTTAACGGAAAGGACATTTTTTGTGGGTTAGGCCACTCTGATTCTTCAGAATAATTTAAAAAAATGATAATTTGCGGGATAGGTCGAAAATTTAAAATATTTTTTTAAGATGTATTATTGCGACTTTTAATAAAAAAAGTATGAAAAATAGATATTTAGAAGAAAAAAAAAATATAAATAAAATTTATTTTTCAGAATTAAAAAAAAAAAACAACAATAACATTAATTATTAAATAATTATTATTCTTCTGCTTCACTTTCACTAAAAATAATTTCTTCGGTGTTATTTGCAGTACGTATGCATTTATAAAAGTTATGATGTACTGGAGGAATGTATTTAATTAATTCCTCCAGTATTAAATCTTTCTTTTTCAATAGATATTGCTCTCCCAATTGGATAAGCGATATCGTGGCTTAAAAAATCTGGAGTACTCATTTGTCCCTTTTTAATTTTTAAGTCCGAAAAGTTTTCTGTTGTTATATTTGATTATTTGAAAAAAAAAATTGGTTTGTAATCAATATTAATTTTACCAGTACAAATATTTCTGCAATTGCACTAACAATTTTCAAATTTTTTTTTCTGGTATAATAATGTTTTTGGTATTTTTATATTTTTTACCAGAATTTCTTTTATATTTTCTCACATTACATTATGTTTCAATTATTTGAATTTCTATAATTCAAATAATTATATAATTCCATAAAAAAAATTACCTTCTCAAGGATTTAATTGATATTGAAATAGTGAAATATCTGAATAATTATCCTGATCAGAAGGAATATATTCTGACACAGGAAACACAAAAATATCTAAATTTCAAAATAACAAGATGATTTTTTTTTTTTTACTTTTATTAATTTTATTTATTTAGCTAAACACCTGGAGAAGAAGTAGAATTCATATTGTTTCAAAAATACAATTTTTAACTATATTTATATAATATATTTTATTAATTTTAAAAAAAAATTAAATAAACTAACACGCGGTATTTTAAAAAATATAACTATAAATTTTAATTTTCTTGAATAATTCTGGCAAACTTTGTATTAATGCCAATAATAACAAGCTTAATAAATACGATAATATAAAATAAATGACAATTAATTAGTATAAATATTACTTACAGTTATTACTAACAGTATTTAAAATTATACAAATTAATATTAGTGAAACTGTAAATATTGTTTTTAAATCATTTTCTTTGTCAACAATAAAAAAAAATATATTTATAATATAATAAAATATTAATATGCATATAATTTTTAAAAAATCATTGTGGCCTAAACCACATTGTGGGTTAGGCCACTCTGAATTTGACGAAAATTAATAATTCGTTCAGAATCAAAACTGATCGTGATCAATAGCATTTGTCGTGATCAATAGCATTATATTCTAGAGTAGCTTTAGCACCGATTAAGCAAATAAAAGCAAAAAAAAAATCATGTGGGTTAGGCCACTCTGATTCTGAGCCCCTCAAATATAGTATAAAAAGTATATTATTTATAATTTCTTATATTACCTAAAATACAAGATCGTAATCTATACTTGAACTGTAAAGCAGTAGGATGATCATGTAGTCCACTCTTAGATCGTATAACGCCAAAAAAATGTTCTAATTCGTCTTGATTGAACCGGTTCGTTATCAAATACGTAAAATTATATTTCGCTTTTAAATATTAAAGTAGCTGTGGCAACGATGAATTATTCAATAAAATTCCCTTTTGGAAGGGAAGTAACGTATTTTGTTTCGGAATTCTTATTTTTTTTATTATCTCACTCATAGATTTAATAATAGATTGTTGCTCTTCAAGAGCAAGTCCATAAGCTTTTATTCTGTCTTGGGAATCAATTGAAGGACATCTTGAATTAGAAATGTCAAACCAGTCATTAATAATTTTTATAAAATTAGCACATTTGATGATTTAAGTAAGCCGAGAGAATAACATCTTTTAATTGATTTTGATACCAAATGTGATAGAAGCTGTGTCGCAAGTTTTACTTTCTGACGTCCTGCTTGTTTAACATTAATGTGCTCTTCTGTGATTTTGTGACATATTTTTAAATCTGATGATTCCAGGGACACAAGTTCCTTTATTGGCTCAATGTTAATTATTTTCCTATCCAAAATAAATCCGTTGTCGATATAATTTGCTTCAAATTTTTAAATAATCCTCTTATCATAGCTACTTGAGCATATTTACTAGGCCTAATAGCTTGGTCGTTAGACTTGTCATAATCATAGCAAGATTTAACTTTTATTTCGTCAAATGACAAAACACAAAGTCTTTCTTTATCGTCATAATTCAAGCTTGCAAGTAAATCACGTCTTTTAAAATTCCTGGCATTATTTTTAATTTTGCTGCCCATTTTCGTAGTGTAGACGAACTCGGCAAAGGAAAATTTCTTTTAGATAATAATCTATAACTACGGGGCCGAGTATAGCGAAATAGCTGATGAAATATCCTCAGCGCTCCACTTAAAATTTATTTTCGATTGTTGCAACCTTTTTATTTGCCCTTTGGTGAAAATTTTCTTAATAGAAGCGTTCATTGAGTGGGCTTCTTGTAAACGTTTCACACTTTTTTTGTTTTGTGCTTTTAAACGAAGTATTTGTCTTTTCAAGCTCATAATTTCCAACTCCTTACTGCAATTGATTTCAACCCTAAAATAATAAAATAAAGCTATGAAGTAATTAAATTAATACGATTTTAATTATATTATGTACTCTGTTTGAACAGCAACGTTGTTGATTATAATTTGTTGCTCATCCTCAGGAATTAAAGTTTCTGTAGTGCTAAAATATAAATTAGAATTGTAAATACTTGTAATTTCAAATGTAAATAGTTTACTTTTCAAATGAATTAACTAATTCATTGACCAACTGCTTTTGAAGTCGCTTTTCGTGCCTAACTTTTCGGTCCGATTCTTCAGTTTGTATAGGCAAATTTTTTGAAGGTATTGCTGTATTTTTTAATCGTCTTTTTTCTTTAGGAACATTTACAAGAATGTCTTGCAAAATAAATTCACTTTCTTCAAAATGTTCAGAACAAATTCGTACATTTTTCGTATAGAACTTATCTTTTCTTCCACACACAACAACCCATTTTTTTTATCAATTCCGCGGATTTTGGAAAACTATAATATCTCACTGTCTTTTCTGATTTTTTTTTATCGGAATAGTTTTTACAGCCCACAACTACACAATTAACCATTTTAATTTTAATTATATTTACTAATTTTAATTATATAATAATACTTTTTAAATTTAAAAATAAACAAGAATTTTTTTTTATCCACGATTATATTTGCTAAAACAACTGATCACAGTGACGTCTTATCATATACAAGATGGCGACTGACGTTTTGTCTTTACTATACCTTGTTATAGTCTGTATATCGTGCTGCTCGCCAATCTGTCAAAATCAAATCGTCTACCGAATTCTTAAAAACCTCATATGCCATTTTCATATTTATTGACTATTGAATTAGGTACTTGAATATATGGATAGGAGCATAATTAAATCTGATAAAAAGTTTTTACTAATCGTAAAAATTAAAATTAAATTACTGTGTGCACTCTTTTTTTGATAATTAGATAAATTTTAGTCGAAACTTAGTTGATGTCCAACGATCTTTTCAAAACTCATCCGACGAAATTTCTTGTCAAAATATTAGCTGATAATTTTTATACCAGGGTCGGTTCTTTTTTATTTAGTCTATTAATTTTTATAAAGACAAATATGAATAATTAAATAAAATTTTAAAATACTGTAATTATTTCAATATTTCCTATTGTTCATGCTTCATAAATATGATTACATCGGCAGATAATGAAGTACATCTGCAGTCTGTGTTTGCAAGATATAATTATTTTATATTTTTCTATGTAAATATATTTATGTAAATTAAATTTTACTACTTTGTTATGAGGAATATTAGTAGTTCTTGTTTTCGCTTAACTCTTTTTGTTAACCTTTAATTTCAATTTTATTTTTATTTTTTGTTGCTGGAAGACATATTTGATGCATCTGTAGTTATTTTGTTATAATTTAAATATCAAGAAGGAAAACGCATTTTAATATTTTTCTACAAATAATATTCAGTATTTTTTATTTACTTTTTTCAAAAAATTTTACATATTGAATTATTATATATAAATAATTCCATAATTCCATAGGCCCGGATTAAAATAAAAACCTAGTCCGTCGGTTATTACAAATTTTTAAATTTTGACAGGTTGGTTAGCAAAAAAGCGAGACGACTATACCCGGCGTGGCTTCAATTTTTTATCTTTAGGCTCCATCCATATATTCTATATCGTTGGTCGAAACTATATTTCTTAATTTAATTAGTAATCGAGTATCTAAAGGCCCATCTTCATTCAACAAAAAGTTAAAAAAAGTGGATTTGTTTTATATCCCAGCGCCTCTTAAGTAAAAATAATTAAATAAAAAAGTTTAAATTTGGCATTTGAAAGCTCATTAAAAAAAAATTGGTAACTTCAATATACATTTTTATGTTAATAAATTTTGTATTTTCTTAAAAAAAATTTAAATGTTTGCAAATGGTATGTTTGTAATATACATTAAATTTAGGTCCTAGAAACTCTAACATTAAAAGATTTTTTTTCACGATAAAAAGTAAACGTTCAACAATACACTGTGAGGAAAAAATCGGTATACTTTGGTTCAAACAGAAAATATTTGTAATACATACAATTATTGTTTAGTTCCGTTGGTACACATATAAATCGAATTACGTACACATATTTTGAATTAATATACATATATATTTTTTTTTACATTTATTAAATATATTTTTATTTTTTTTATATTGCCAATATATTGTTTTTATTAAATATATTATTTTTATTATATTTTATTTACTATATATTATATATTTCGTAATTATTGGACTGATCCTTGAAGTTATTTAGTAATATTCTTTAAATTACCCTGAAATTATTGGTTGATATTTTTTAAATTGCGGGAAATTA
The DNA here is from genome assembly GCA_963920725.1 of Rhamphomyia laevipes. Classification (NCBI taxonomy): domain Eukaryota; kingdom Metazoa; phylum Arthropoda; class Insecta; order Diptera; family Empididae; genus Rhamphomyia; species Rhamphomyia laevipes. The sequence goes on from OY987255.1 coordinate 110,420,816, forward strand.
TTTGGTGAATATTTTTTGTTAAATTCATTGCCATATATAAAAAGTTACAATTCATATTTGTTATTTAGTACTCATTGCACTAGTGGTAGCTCAAAATAACACTAAGCTGAAAAATACGTATTTATTTTTATCTTTGATCAAAATTCTAATTCATTTCTGTTGAAGAAATGGCAGAATATAATATATTTCTGGTTGCATTCGCAACGTTTCAAGACGCGATTAGCGAACAATCATCTGATTTCAGTCGCCTCTCACATGGAGCGATACTAACGCAGAAGACTATAATAACAAATGATTGGAATGAAGTTAAAAATTGACATCAAGCATTTCAGTTAGCGGCGTTGAACATAACCTTGCAAACAGACCCAAAAATAGATACATATAAAGTATATGTGAAGAAGAAATTCACAAAAGCCAAAGATTCATTTACAAAATTTTTAACAAAGGTTGAAGATCATTTATTGCTTTTGGTCCCTAAAAAAGAAAATTCCTCACAAAATATCCCAACTAGTAATAATGTAGAACAGATTAAGGTACCACCTATAGATATAGATGATTTTCATGGCACGTATGAATCATGGCCCTCATTTCGTGATATGTTCTCGGCAATTTTCAAAAATTCTCCAAATCTTTCCGACGTTCAGAAACTGCATCATCTGCGGCGGAAAACAAAACAGGATGCAGCACGAATTGTTCATAAATTCCCTGTAGAACGTAAAAATTTTAATTTGGCATGGAAAGCTTTAGAATTACAATACGAAAATAAAAGATTATTAGTGAATATTCATATTAAGCACTTACTTAATATAACCCCAGTTTCGTCCGAATCAGTAGACGAAATTAAAAAATTATATGAAAGTGTAAACGATGCTATAGATGCTTTAAAATCTTACGATATTGACGTCTCACATTGGCACCCCCTTATAGTTTATATAGTCTCTCAAAATTTACCCGCAGATACTAGAAGTTTATTTGAACAAAATTTAACCAATCCCCGAGAAATACCAACATGGTTAGTAATGGAACAATTTATTAAATCACGTGTGCTTACTTTAGAATCCATAGGTGATGGAAAAATTTCTAAATCAAAACCAAATTTCGTTTTGAAAAATCAGAAAGCTAACACAGTTCATGTTTTTAACACTACTTCTAAAACTAATTCAAATTTTCTCTGTCCTATTTGTAAAGGAAAACATTTCATTCGCCAATGCTCGAAATTTTTAGAAAAACCTGTTAAGGAACGTCAGAAAATAATCAGACAAAATAATTTATGTATAAATTGTTTTGCGTCGTCTCACTCAATTCAAAACTGTTTGAATAAATTTAATTGTTCTCATTGTGGCCGACGCCATCATACGTTACTCCATATGGCTCCCACAAAACCCAAGGAATCAAATCCAAATCATGCTGGCTTATCGCCACATACCCCAAGCTTTTCATCCAACTCTACCGTGGTGCAACCTCCTGCTCCCACGACCTCTCATGCTTATCATACTGCGAACCATGCTTACAGCGTAGCATTATCCAATAAATCAGTTATTCTAGCTACCGCTCTGGTAAAAATAATTAGTAATAACTGCACTCAAATAGTTAGAGCCCTTGTGGATCCAGGGTCAGAAATTACATTTTTATCTGAATCCGCACTTCAACGTCTCCGAATACCCCTCAATCGCTGCTGCCACTCGAATTGTAGGTATGAATTCGGCGGAAGGTGGTCTAGCTCAGAAAAGATGTTCATTCATCATTTCGTCACTTATTGACCCGAAGGTACAAATAAAAGCCGATAGTTTAGTACTGCCTAAATTAACCGGAATTTTACCGAAACAACATATTGACAGTGCGTCAATCGATGAAATACTCGCCCTGCCATTAGCTTATCATACCCTGAATAAGCCAGGAAAAGTAGAGTTAGTTATTGGCGCAGATTTATATTCCCAGATACTATTAAACGGTATCAAAAAATATAATCTTTTTGTAGCGGAAAATTCAGTCTTCGGCTGGTTAGTATCAGGAGTCGCTACAACCCATATTAGTTCACATAAAAATTATAGCTTTTTTAATGGAATCGAACTAGACAAACAATTTGAGAAATTCTGGGAAACAGAAGAATTCTTAGATTCAAAACCTCTGTCCTGGGAAGATCACTATTGTGAAAGGCTTTATAATGAAACCACGTATACAAATGCGGATGGAACATATACGGTTCAACTCCCATTTAAATCCAATTTCCCAGAACACATATTTTTAGGTTCCTCCAGGAACATTGCTTTGAAACAATTTTTTAGTTTGGAGAAATCCCTCCAAAAGAAACAAGATGTGAAACCAATCTATGATGAAGTGGTTGAAGAATACCTCGCCCTAGGACATATGTCTCCCATAGAGTCGGTAGAGAAATGTAATATCGATTTCCCCTACAAATGCGATAGTTTCTATTTACCACACCATGGCGTTGTAAAGCCAGAAAGTTTATCGACAAAATTACGAGTTGTATTCAACGCATCCTCTCCATCTGCTAACGGTTTCAGTCTCAATGATCTGTTATATACCGGCCCCACTTTACAAAAAGATTTAATGATACTTATTCTCCGGTGGCGAAAATATCCTTTCGTTTATACAGCAGATATCATGAAAATGTATCGTCAAATTCGTATCAATCCCAAGCATGCTGATTATCAGCGAATATTATTTCGTAAGTCTCCTAACGATCTAGTGTGCAATTATCGTTTAGAGACTGTTACATTCGGCGTTAACTGCGCCCCCTATTTAGCCATACGCACCCTTATTAAGTTGGCCGATGATGAGGCACATAATTTCGCATCGGCTGCTGAAGTTCTGAAAAACGACTTCTATGTGGATGACGTCTTGTCTGGTGGTTATGATATCCACTCGGTTATCGAAATAGAATGACAGCTGATTAGTCTTTTAAAATCTGGTGGGTTTGCTTTGAAAAAATGGTCTGCTAATAATGCTGAATTCTTACAACCAATACCAGTGGAAGACCGAATCGCTGAAGAATTTTTGTCTTTAAATTGTGACAATACAATTAAAGCTCTAGGGATTTATTGGAAAAATAGTGAAAATATCTTTACATTTAAATTTCAGAAGTTTTCTAATAATCCACCTTTTACAAAACGTAAAATCTTTTCAAATATTGCTAAATTATTTGACCCTGCTGGATGGCTGTCACCAGTAGTCATCATCGCAAAAATTATACTCCAAAATATTTGGAAAGATAAAACGGATTGGGACGAAGTTGTTAACTCTATCAGATTATCTGAATGGAATACTTTCTATTTGGATTTGCCTAATATAACTCAAATTAAAATACCACGTTGGCTCAATTATCATCCCACATACGAAGTACAATATCATGGTTTCTGTGATGCGTCACAGTAAGCGATAGCTGCGGTGATATACTTACGTGTTGTTGACTCGAATGGACAGGTCTCCACGAATTTAGTGTCTTCCAAAACTAAAGTAGCTCCTTTAAAAACCATCTCCATACCTCGACTTGAGCTCAGCGGTGCTGTTTTACTCGCTAAATTACTCAAATCTATCATGGATGGATTGCAACTTGAAAATTATAAGTTTTTCTTATGGACAGATTCAACGATCGTCCTCGCGTGGCTCAAAAAATCACCTGCAAAATGGAAAACCTTCATAGCAAATAGGGTTACCAAAGTTCTAAATGCCGTAGGTGATGTTCAATGGCGACATATTCGTTCGGAACATAATCCAGCGGATTTGGCCTCACGCAGCGTGTCAGCTTCTGCTCTTATATCCAATTCGCTTTGGTAGCATGGTCCTCCTTGGATTAATGAACCTGAACATAATTGGCCACACTTGGAACCCAGCTCTCTTTTAGATGATCTCGAAGAGTCTACAATAAATATTTTCAAAACTCAAATTATTGATGAGAAACCTACTAGCGACGATGAAATATTAAAACGATTTTCATCTTATTCAAAAGCTTTACATGCTGTTGGTTATATTTATCGGTTTTATAATAACTCGTTGTCTAAACTCAGAAATAAGCCACGGCTTACTACATTAACTTTATCCCAAATAGAACTCAATGCTAGCAAATTATCTTTAATACGCCTAACTCAACACATATTTTGAATTAATATACATATATATTTTTTTTTACATTTATTAAATATATTTTTATTTTTTTTATATTGCCAATATATTGTTTTTATTAAATATATTATTTTTATTATATTTTATTTACTATATATTATATATTTCGTAATTATTGGACTGATCCTTGAAGTTATTTAGTAATATTCTTTAAATTACCCTGAAATTATTGGTTGATATTTTTTAAATTGCGGGAAATTATTTGGTGAATATTTTTTGTTAAATTCATTGCCATATATAAAAAGTTACAATTCATATTTGTTATTTAGTACTCATTGCACTAGTGGTAGCTCAAAATAACACTAAGCTGAAAAATACGTATTTATTTTTATCTTTGATCAAAATTCTAATTCATTTCTGTTGAAGAAATGGCAGAATATAATATATTTCTGGTTGCATTCGCAACGTTTCAAGACGCGATTAGCGAACAATCATCTGATTTCAGTCGCCTCTCACATGGAGCGATACTAACGCAGAAGACTATAATAACAAATGATTGGAATGAAGTTAAAAATTCACATCAAGCATTTCAGTTAGCGGCGTTGAACATAACCTTGCAAACAGACCCAAAAATAGATACATATAAAGTATATGTGAAGAAGAAATTCACAAAAGCCAAAGATTCATTTACAAAATTTTTAACAAAGGTTGAAGATCATTTATTGCTTTTGGTCCCTAAAAAAGAAAATTCCTCACAAAATATCCCAACTAGTGTGGTGTACCACATGGTACACCCTGTAATAATATTTCAAAATGCAACATGGTGCACCCTGTATTAATAATTTTAAATAAAATCAATATTGTCAAATTGACAATATTGATCAATTAAAAATATTTTGTTAATTAATTATAAAAAATAAATTGCTTAATTAGCAATTTTGCTAATTAAGCATATTGATTAATAAAATACTAAAGGTAAATTACCTAAATGCATTTTGAAATATTATTACAGGGTGTACCATGTGGTACACCACATACCTCCCTTTCCCAGATAAAAAGACTATTTTGAAATTTTTGAAATATTATTACAGGGTGTACCATGTGGTACACCACACTAGTAATAATGTAGAACAGATTAAGGTACCACCTATAGATATAGATGATTTTCATGGCACGTATGAATCATGGCCCTCATTTCGTGATATGTTCTCGGCAATTTTCAAAAATTCTCCAAATCTTTCCGACGTTCAGAAACTGTATCATCTGCGGCGGAAAACAAAACAGGATGCAGCACGAATTGTTCATAAATTCCCTGTAGAACGTAAAAATTTTAATTTGGCATGGAAAGCTTTAGAATTACAATACGAAAATAAAAGATTATTAGTGAATATTCATATTAAGCACTTACTTAATATAACCCCAGTTTCGTCCGAATCAGTAGACGAAATTAAAAAATTATATGAAAGTGTAAACGATGCTATAGATGCTTTAAAATCTTACGATATTGACGTCTCACATTGGCACCCCCTTATAGTTTATATAGTCTCTCAAAATTTACCCGCAGATACTAGAAGTTTATTTGAACAAAATTTAACCAATCCCCGAGAAATACCAACATGGTTAGTAATGGAACAATTTATTAAATCACGTGTGCTTACTTTAGAATCCATAGGTGATGGAAAAATTTCTAAATCAAAACCAAATTTCGTTTTGAAAAATCAGAAAGCTAACACAGTTCATGTTTTTAACACTACTTCTAAAACTAATTCAAATTTTCTCTGTCCTTTTTGTAAAGGAAAACATTTCATTCGCCAATGCTCGAAATTTTTAGAAAAACCTGTTAAGGAACGTCAGAAAATAATCAGACAAAATAATTTATGTATAAATTGTTTTGCGTCGTCTCACTCAATTCAAAACTGTTTGAGTAAATTTAATTGTTCTCATTGTGGCCGACGCCATCATACGTTACTCCATATGGCTCCCACAAAACCCAAGGAATCAAATCCAAATCATGCTGGCTTATCGCCACATACCCCAAGCTTTTCATCCAACTCTACCGTGGTGCAACCTCCTGCTCCCACGACCTCTCATGCTTATCATACTGCGAACCATGCTTACAGCGTAGCATTATCCAATAAATCAGTTATTCTAGCTACCGCTCTGGTAAAAATAATTAGTAATAACTGCACTCAAATAGTTAGAGCCCTTGTGGATCCAGGGTCAGAAATTACATTTTTATCTGAATCCGCACTTCAACGTCTCCGAATACCCCTCAATCGCTGCTGCCACTCGAATTGTAGGTATGAATTCGGCGGAAGGTGGTCTAGCTCAGAAAAGATGTTCATTCATTATTTCGTCACTTATTGACCCGAAGGTACAAATAAAAGCCGATAGTTTAGTACTGCCTAAATTAACCGGAATTTTACCGAAACAACATATTGACAGTGCGTCAATCGATGAAATACTCGCCCTGCCATTAGCTTATCATACCCTGAATAAGCCAGGAAAAGTAGAGTTAGTTATTGGCGCAGATTTATATTCCCAGATACTATTAAACGGTATCAAAAAATATAATCATTTTGTAGCGGAAAATTCAGTCTTCGGCTGGTTAGTATCAGGAGTCGCTACAACCCATATTAGTTCACATAAAAATTATAGCTTTTTTAATGGAATCGAACTAGACAAACAATTTGAGAAATTCTGGGAAACAGAAGAATTCTTAGATTCAAAACCTCTGTCCTGGGAAGATCACTATTGTGAAAGGCTTTATAATGAAACCACGTATACAAATGCGGATGGAACATATACGGTTCAACTCCCATTTAAATCCAATTTCCCAGAACACATATTTTTAGGTTCCTCCAGGAACATTGCTTTGAAACAATTTTTTAGTTTGGAGAAATCCCTCCAAAAGAAACAAGATGTGAAACCAATCTATGATGAAGTGGTTGAAGAATACCTCGCCCTAGGACATATGTCTCCCATAGAGTCGGTAGAGAAATGTAATATCGATTTCCCCTACAAATGCGATAGTTTCTATTTACCACACCATGGCGTTGTAAAGCCAGAAAGTTTATCGACAAAATTACGAGTTGTATTCAACGCATCCTCTCCATCTGCTAACGGTTTCAGTCTCAATGATCTGTTATATACCGGCCCCACTTTACAAAAAGATTTAATGATACTTATTCTCCGGTGGCGAAAATATCCTTTCGTTTATACAGCAGATATCATGAAAATGTATCGTCAAATTCGTATCAATCCCAAGCATGCTGATTATCAGCGAATATTATTTCGTAAGTCTCCTAACGATCTAGTGTGCAATTATCGTTTAGAGACTGTTACATTCGGCGTTAACTGCGCCCCCTATTTAGCCATACGCACCCTTATTAAGTTGGCCGATGATGAGGCACATAATTTCGCATCGGCTGCTGAAGTTCTGAAAAACGACTTCTATGTGGATGACGTCTTGTCTGGTGGTTATGATATCCACTCGGTTATCGAAATAGAATGACAGCTGATTAGTCTTTTAAAATCTGGTGGGTTTGCTTTGAAAAAATGGTCTGCTAATAATGCTGAATTCTTACAACCAATACCAGTGGAAGACCGAATCGCTGAAGAATTTTTGTCTTTAAATTGTGACAATACAATTAAAGCTCTAGGGATTTATTGGAAAAATAGTGAAAATATCTTTACATTTAAATTTCAGAAGTTTTCTAATAATCCACCTTTTACAAAACGTAAAATCTTTTCAAATATTGCTAAATTATTTGACCCTGCTGGATGGCTGTCACCAGTAGTCATCATCGCAAAAATTATACTCCAAAATATTTGGAAAGATAAAACGGATTGGGACGAAGTTGTTAACTCTATCAGATTATCTGAATGGAATACTTTCTATTTGGATTTGCCTAATATAACTCAAATTAAAATACCACGTTGGCTCAATTATCATCCCACATACGAAGTACAATATCATGGTTTCTGTGATGCGTCACAGTAAGCGATAGCTGCGGCGATATACTTACGTGTTGTTGACTCGAATGGACAGGTCTCCACGAATTTAGTGTCTTCCAAAACTAAAGTAGCTCCTTTAAAAACCATCTCCATACCTCGACTTGAGCTCAGCGGTGCTGTTTTACTCGCTAAATTACTCAAATCTATCATGGATGGATTGCAACTTGAAAATTATAAGTTTTTCTTATGGACAGATTCAACGATCGTCCTCGCGTGGCTCAAAAAATCACCTGCAAAATGGAAAACCTTCATAGCAAATAGGGTTACCAAAGTTCTAAATGCCGTAGGTGATGTTCAATGGCGACATATTCGTTCGGAACATAATCCAGCGGATTTGGCCTCACGCAGCGTGTCAGCTTCTGCTCTTATATCCAATTCGCTTTGGTAGCATGGTCCTCCTTGGATTAATGAACCTGAACATAATTGGCCACACTTGGAACCCAGCTCTCTTTTAGATGATCTCGAAGAGTCTACAATAAATATTTTCAAAACTCAAATTATTGATGAGAAACCTACTAGCGACGATGAAATATTAAAACGATTTTCATCTTATTCAAAAGCTTTACATGCTGTTGGTTATATTTATCGGTTTTATAATAACTCGTTGTCTAAACTCAGAAATAAGCCACGGCTTACTACATTAACTTTATCCCAAATAGAACTCAATGCTAGCAAATTATCTTTAATACGCCTAACTCAAAGATCTCATTATAAAAAAGAATACACTCAACTTATCGCTAAAAATTCAATTCCTCAGAAAAGTTCAATCCTTTCGTTAAACCCATTCGTAGACCCAAATCAAATCATACGCGCTAATGGTCGCTTAGCATATTCTGCCTTTGCATATAGCGAAAAGTACCCAATTATTTTACCATCAAATGCCTATCTTACACGATTGTTAGTGGATCAGATTCACAAAATTACTTTACATGGAGGCAATAGTCTAATGTTATCTCTCATACGAAGAGAATTCTAAAGTCCGTTTGCATTTAGAAATAATGTCGGTCTTGATTTTTCTGGACTATCAAAAATCGAAAAGGTCGTTTTTCTCCATCTCAAACTTCAAAAGGTTATGTTTGTTTATTTGTCTGTTTTTCCACGAAAGCCGTGCACTTGGAAGCTGTGAGTGATCTCACCTCCGCCTCTTTTCTGGCTGCTTTTGATAGATTTGTCTCTAGACGGGGCCTATGTTCAAATTTATATTCTGACAATGGCACTAATTTTGTCGGGGCAGATCGACTGTTAAAAGTCGAATATAAAAAAGCATTTCAAACTGGAAGTGATCATACAGCAGAAATCTATTCTACTCATGGTCTCACTTGGCATTTTATACCTCCTGGAACACCGCATTATGGTGGATTGTGGGAAGCAGGTGTTAAGTCTGTCAAACATCATCTTCGTCGTGTAACCAAATCATATATTTTTACCTTTGAAGAATTATCTACGATACTTGCAAAAATTGAAGCATGTTTAAACTCCAGACCTCTCACACCTATTAGTAACAACCCAACTGATCCAATTTGCCTTACTCCTGGACATTTTCTTATTGGAGATAGTTTATTATCTACCCCAGAATCTGATTTAACGGAAGCACCAACGAATTCCTTAAAAAGATGGCAATTAATGCAACAAATCCAACAAATAATTTGTCGACGTTGGAAAGAAGAATACATTTCTCAATTACATCAACGACCTAAGTGGCGAACTTGCAAAGAAAACGTTAAAGTCGGTGATATGGTTGTCCTTAAACACGAAAATGTACCTCCTACCGAATGGCGGTTAGGGAGAGTTACTCTAATTCATCCGGGTAAAGATCAAAAGGTTAGAATAGCTACAATTAAAACTCAGTTCGGAGACGACGTACGTCATGTTGCCAAACTTTGCGTTCTGCCAATGGAGTCATCTTTACTCCACACACAATAATTCTTTTTTTTTTAGTCATTAATAGTTCTAATATATACGCATGAACTATATTTCAAATTTATCATTTTTTATTTTTATATTTTTTATATGAATGATTAATATTTTATTCTTGAATTTAATAAAAGAAACAATATTTATATTCAGTATCATATTATAAGCAAATTTGAAAACATTTACAAGTTAAATCTTATTTAATACATAATTTTAATAATATCATATATCGTTTGAATTACGTGAATTTCATCAATTAACTCGAACATTTGATCTTCAACGAGCCCGATTTATTTCATATACATATTTATATACATATTTTTATATTTTTATTCAATTTCACAATTATCTTTCACAATAATATAAATTCAATTTATCAAAATAAAGCTAATCACGCTTGTTTATTTTTAGAAACACTTATGCTGCAACACCTCATTGTATCCTGTTCCCGATCATTACTCCACATCCTTATTAATCCTCTTCATCGCACTACAAGCTAACCTGAGATTTATAATCAACACTACACACCAACCTGAGATTTATAACAAATATTCATCAGCGATTACATCAGCGGGGTGAGGCGCTTTATAACCTCAGAGTATAGCTCTACAATGGAGTAGGAAATGCCTACATTGAAAAATCTGCGTTGTGTTACATCATCAACAAGTTATTTGCGGAATATCAACTGATCTCCAACAGTAGACTCACAGCTCAATGAATGATCATTGGAGGCCCCAAAATGTTCGAGATAGCAACCGGCTCTTGTACTAAATTTAGGAAATATTATACAAAATGCTTAATTCTCATTTATTTTCTTTAATTTTATATTAAATCTTTTATTCTCAAGCAAATGTATATAATTATCAGTTAACTTAATTTATCTCTCATTTTTTATATTTAATATTTTCGAAATAGGTGTAATTAAAGCTTTTTAATGTTAAATTTTTAATTTATAAATTTAATATTTTTCTGTAATAAAAATTATTAGTAAAAGAGATCATTAAAGTGTAAAGTCGCTTATACGCGCATATTAAATCGAAAACAAAAAAAAAAGTATTTTTTTTATAATTTTATAATTGAACCCTCAAGTTCCAACCTAAAATAGTATTGATTCGGAAAAATCATTAAATTAGTGTTTATCCCGGAACAGTTATAATTTTTGCACAGATTCTTTATCTTCACAATTTATTAGAACCGAACAGGCAATATACCACATGTTTACATCAGCAAAAAATTGTGACTTATGACGTTACACTGCAGTATAATACCACACTGTATAATACCACACTCCCTATAATACCACACTGTACCACATATACAAGGAGGGAAACTATTCTATTTTTTCACATACCTTTAATAATGGATACAATCATCTGCACAAATTTTTTTTCCGATTTTTTCTTTTTATTATATAATTTGAAATTTATAGCGACACTCTTATTACAATTTATATATATTGATAACTACTTCTGTCTTTTATTTTAAGTATATTTAAGATTTTCTAAGAATTTTATATACCATAAAAATGAGCTGCGATTTAAAACACGATTTGATAAATTAACTATATTCTCGGATTGTTTATATACATGAGAATGAGAATTTGTAATTTATTCATCGGGATCGCATGTCGAAATTGAGAGCATCTTTCTCTCACTATTTACTGTACATTTATAGTTACGACAAAACATTTTTTCCGATTAAGGTTTACTGTTTTACAGTCACTGTGTCATTATGATTAATTTGATACTGAAAATATAATTATTTTTCGGTTGGAAGGGAAGCAATGAATACTCATAGGAAAAAATATCGAATACTCTAATAAAAAAGTAATGGATTGGGTTCGTAGTAATATCCCGAGCAGAGTCAACACAGGTTACATAACGCAACATACATAAGAAATGTCAAAAAAGTTAAAATGTATGAAAATATACAATAAAAATATATGAAACCGATTATAGCCTTCCCCAAACCAACGCGTTTTTTTCTGCAACCGCTGGGCGTTTTTTCCGCTTCATTTAATTACATTACCGCTTATGGCGGAACATACAAAAAAAAAGCACAATTTAACGACTTTTTTTATCAGAATCAGTTTTGAAAGCATTACCTTAGATGGCACCACAATCTCAAATTGAGAGAAAGCTCTTTTATTTAATTTAAAATTTTGAGATAAATTTTATAATAAAATAACAACAATTTTTTTTTTCGTGTTTCGTAATCGTAACTACTCGTAAAAGCAAAAATTATATTTTTTGAAAATCAAAAAGAATTTGAAAATTATATTTTTTGAAAATAATAAAGAATTTTTACAACGTTGCCACATTATAATTTTATTTTATATATATTATTATTATTAAAATATTACTACATTATTATTATTAAAAATTATTTTGTTAAGTATGTAATTTTTTTTGAGTATATACAGGGTGTCCGCCGGGAAGGTATACTACTTTGTTTGTTTATAATTTTTGATTAAATGAAAGAGAATGGATCTTATATTGATAAATGTTTTATTTAATGTCGGTAATTATGTATGGAATACAATATCAGATAAATGTCCGCCTCTGTTAGCCTCACAAATGCGAGCCCTTTTGAGCACATTTTTCATTACATTCTCACACATTTCACGCGGTATTTCATTAATTTCATCACGAATATTTTGTTTGAGTTGCTCAAGCGTTTCTGTTTTGTTTGCATAAGCCTTGCTTTTTAGATATTCCCACAAAAAGAAGTCCGGAGCAGTTAAATCAGGCGACCGTGGAGGCCAATCAACATCACCATTTTTTGAAATAACTTGTTGTGTAAAGAGGTCTCGCAGTAATTCCATTGTAATCCTGGCTGTATGCGATGTGGCACCGTCTTGTTGATACCACATGTTAATCAAGCCGAAAGCATGCAGTTGTGGCGTTAAAAAGTTTTCAATCATATCACGATATCGCTCCCCATTCACAGTTACCGTTACGCCATTTTGATTTTCAAAGAAGTAAGGTCCAATGATTCCTCCTTACCAAATTGCACACCAGACTGTCACTTTTAATGGATGTAAAGGTGACTAATGAATAATTTGAGGGTTTTCCATTGCCCAGAACCGACTATTATGTTTGTTCACATATCCATTTAAATGAAAATGTGCCTCGTCACTCATTATGATTTTTTCATGAAAATCGGGGTTGTCATGGGCGACCTGTAACATCCTATTACATATTATTATAATATACATAATTATTATTTTAAAAAGAATTTTATTATAAAATAAAATAAATAGAGCTCAAATTGGCCAGCTGCCTATAATAAAATAAGATAAAATCTAATGTTCATCATTAATAAATTATTTTATAAGACTCACCCTAAAATTGAATCAGCTTCTCTAATCTTCATGTTTTTAGGATATTGTGGATCTGCTAACCCTAACTCCAACATATAGTAATCATAAAAAATTATTTTAATTTAAGTTTGCATTGTTCCCAAAATACATATCTACTTTAATATATTTTAGTGGACAGTTTTTACCAGTCCACATGGCAAAAATACAATAGTTTCTACCAGTGATGTTCAATTGGCCTTGTACTTGGTAGTAATATTTTGAATTGTTTTTCAAACTAATTACTTCTTTAGTATTTTTGTCTACTTTGAAAAAATGTATATTTTTAAGCTTACAAATAGCTATTATAAGCTGAGAAAGGACATTAGATCACACGAATCACGGAACAATAATTTGATTTATACTAAACAGAAACTTACCTAAAAAATTTATATCATTATTATAGGTTTCATTTTCTATAATTTCTTCTTCTAAAATATTTTCATTGCAAACTATGGGGCAGTTACTTGTCTTATTATTATTTTTTTTGTATTATACGAAACAATTAGTACAATATATTAGATTTTATTTTGTACGGTATTTTGAAAATAGAAATATACAATATAATAATTTGATTTTTTTAAGTAATAGTATAGGAGGATAAGCAAATTAATAAAATATTTACTTACGTTTTCATAAATTTTGCTGTTCTTTATTTTAGCATGAAAATTACACGATTTACTTTTTACTACACGCATTTTTAATAATAATGTTTTTAATAAATATTCGCACAAAATTAAAATTTTATTTTTACAAATAATTTTTTTCACAATTAAGTTTTTTCACAAAAAATAAATTATCACAAAATATATTTTTCCAAACAAATATACTTTTTTCAAAAACAAAGTTAAAAATAATATTACTCTTGTACTAATTTATGTGAGTCATGTAAAACCGTAAAACATAGTTACATTTTACATTTACATACATTACATTAGTTGTCGCAAAGCTCATATGGAAAGTTCTCTCTTAATAAATCTTAATTTCTTACGCCTAGAAGTATGCCAATTAAATATTATATAAACTATTTAAAATTCAATAAAATATGTGTTTTTTACACTAATTGTTAAAATTTAAGAAAATTTAGCTAAATATTAAAAAAATAGCAACGTTAGTCCGAGCTCCAATATTTAACGAACAATTTTAAAAAAAACATGTGTTCAAAGATTTCGTCGTTACATAGTTATGATGTCATTTATAACATACAAAAATGCAAAAATAGTATTTTTAAAAATAAAAATTAAGTCCTTAAATTTAAAAATATTTACAAAATCTCAACGTTATGCGCACCTCAAGACATCAAAGTTTATGATTAAAAAAAAAATTATATAAAATTAATTAGTTTTATATGAAACAAAGTGACGAAAAGAAGAGCAAAAAACCATAAATTTCGTATGTTCCCCCTTATGAGGATGCCACACTAACGCGATTCCGCGTGTTTTACAGCGTTTTTTGCCGCGCGTTTCATATGGGGATTGTCAAAAAACATCAAATAAAAAGTTTTGTAGTTATTTAAAAATTAAATTATTTAATTAAATTTTGTGTTAAGTGTTTTTAATATGGAAAAATTTATTGAAATAGTAAAAAAAATTCCAATATCGTACAATTTATCTTATAAAGAGTACAAAAATATAAGGAAAAAAGATAAAATATGGGATGAAATTTGACATGAACTGTATAAGGCTGTGTTTCTTATAATCGGTTTCATATTATAACGTATTGCAACACTATTTACATAAATAAAATCTGTAGGGTAGGAGTTTGGTAATTAACATTAGTTGTTGGTCAGTCAGCCGGTGAAGTCTGTATTTTAAATTGGTAAAGTTTTGTAAAGCAAGAATAATAATAAATGAATAAAGAATAAATATTGTTTGTTTTGTTAATCTTAAATAAAGTGTTTTAATTAACTTGGCTATTGATCAAACTGGTGTTTACAGTTCAGAAGTGGGATAATAAAATACTTATATAATTATAAATTATTATTTTTTTTAAAAAAAAAATATTCTTGTTGAAACTTGTTTGAACGCGTCGTCGGTTTCGTGGAAAAAAAACCGTTGTTTATTTTTCAGGGGAAAAAAACTGTTTATTGAAAAAAATATAATCAAAATGGAACCAAGTAATTATGAATTATGGAAATCTAAAGATCTAAGGAAGGAATTAAAAGTACGCGGTTTAAAATCATCTGGTACCAAGGATGATATGATTAAACGATTATTTGCAGATGATGGCATAGAAGTTGGTGAAGTAAATGAACCTATTGACGAGCTTTCAGAATTGGAAAAGTTACGTGAAGAGATTCTGTTTATGAAAACTGAACGTGATATGTTAAAACAAATAAATGGTGTGCTTAAAAAAGATTACTAGTTTAAATAAAAAAAAAGAATTTATTGCAAGCGAACAAAAACCTGCTGCTGATATGGAGAAAATTGTCCATCATAAAAGTTCGTATAGTGTACGAGACTTAACAGATATGATAACTGAATTTAATCCTAAGAATGTAGTTGGTATGTCATCGAAAGCTTGGATTGCGAAAATTAAAAAGTTAAAAGAAATTTATGATTTGGATGAAAAGTTGGTATTAATGGCTGCTACGTCACGGTTAGCAGGTGCTGCAAAATTATGTGGTAATTATAGGGTATTTCATGTGGTTCATTAGATGATTTTTTTGAAGATTTTTTGGAAATGTTTCCTACAACGGATGACGTCACTGAAATTCATGGTCTATTGAGAGAAAGGCGACAAAAACAGTTTGATGATTTGGAAGAATATATTTTTGAAATGAAGTTGATTGCTTCTCGTGGTAATATTGATTAGCAATCGGTGGTGAAATATATTGTTCAAGGATTATTAGATACGGAATGTCAAGAAGCATTTAGAGCTGTTGAACCAGATTCGATTCAGGGAATTCTCAAACGTGTTCGTTGGATAGTTGGATTTAGATAAAAAAATAAACGTCTTGGTGGATTAGAAAAACCAAAATTTCGTGAAAGAATTGTGAATGACAATTCGAATACTGCTGAAAATAATAATAGTGCCGTAAAATGTTTTAGATGTAAACAAGTTGGTCATTTCCGGAGGAATTGTACTGCAATAATTACCAACCCAGCCAATTCATCAAATAAAAATTTAAATAAACCAACTAATCAAATTAATATTATTCAAGAATTAAATAATGAATATATGAAAAATGCTACAATAAATGGTTATAAAATATTAGCGTTTATTGATTTAGGTAGTGATTGTGTAACAGTTTGTAAGGAAAAGGCTATTGATGCTGGTTTGAAATATACTGAAATGGAAAGACAGTTGAATGGATTTGGAGGTGGAGGTTGCATTACAATTGGTAAAATTTATGCGGAAATTTCAGTTCATAAATTGACTTCGTGGTGTGTAGTTTATATTGTGCCAGATGATAGTCAACCGTATCCGATGATGATTGGCCGTAAACTACTGGATCAACCACAGGTAAAGGTTGTCAAAACATTTAATCAATTGAATATTTTAGATACTTTAATTGAACCTAAAGAAGTTGTGATCAAAGATGAAATTCAACTTGATGAAATTAATGTGGGTGAAATTCCTGAACAGCATCAATGTCGACTGTTAACATTAATAAACGATTATCGCAACTGTTTCGCGAAAAATTCTGGTGAACTCGGCGAATTTTTATTGGGGGATTGTAAAATTGAATTGACAACAACTCAACCAATTTGTGTACAACCTGACAGAATACCATTTGCCAAAAGAATTATTGTTCAACAGAAAGTAGAAGAATTCTTGAATTACGGTATAATTGAACCATCTAAATCCAGTTACTGTTCTCCAATAGTCCTAACGAAGAAGAAAGATGGTGGTGATCGGTTTTGTATATAGATTATCGTGCGATAAATAAGGTGACAATTAAAAGGAAATTTCCTATGCCGGTGGTTGAAGAAGTTTTGGCTACGTTAGCAGGTAATTCATTCTTTACCTCGTTATATTTAGCATCTGGATACCACCAGGTAAAAATGGAGGAAGACAGTAAGAAGTATACTGCTTTCACAACGGATGAAGGATGCTTTCAATTTACAAGAATGCCGTTTGGGCTGGTAAATGCTCCAGCTGATTTTCAAGAGGTCATGAATCTGGTGAAATCTCGTTTAAAAAAAATGATGCAACTGTTTATCTTGATGATACGATTATAGCTAGCGAAACAGTTGAGGAAGGTATGGAAAAACTTGAAAGAGTGTTAAAAGTTTTGGAAGAAGTTGGGCTTACTTTAAATGCAGGTAAATGTTTTTTTTTGAAAGAGTGTTAAAAGTTTTGGAAGAAGTTGGGCTTACTTTAAATGCAGGTAAATGTTTTTTTTTTTTACAAAATATTGATTTTTTGGGTTTTCGAGTTAGCAAAGATGGCTTGCAGCCAAGTGTGAGGAAGACGGAAGCAATATTAAAATTCCCGGTACCGAAAAATGTACATGAAGTCTGACAATTTCTGGGACTTACCGGGTTTTTTAGGAAATTCGTTAAGAATTATTCCCAGATTGCCATTCCACTCACTAATTTAACTCGAATTGATAAACCTTTTGTTTGGGAAACTAAAGAAACTATTGCATTTGAAGAATTGAAAGCCATCTTGAGTAATCCACCGTTATTAACTTTATTCGATCCACTTTGTGAACATGAGGTCAATACTGATGCTTCGGCTGTTGGCTTGGCTGGGATTTTATTTCAAAAAAATATTATTGACAATTATTTACGTCCGGTTATATTTTTTAGCAGGAAATTGACTGAGAATGAACAGAAATATCATTCCTACGAATTAGAAGTACTCGCAATTGTTGAAAGTTTGGAACGTTTTAGAGTATATCTACTTGGAAAACAATTTAGAGTTGTTACGGATTGCGAAGCAATTGTAGCAACTAGTAATAAAGCTAAAATTATACCACGAGTTGGCAGATGGTGGTTAAAACTACAAGAATTTACATTTGAAACTATTCATCAATCTGAAAAAAAGGCTGTTCATGTAGATGCTCTGAGTAGACAACCTGTTGAAGACGCTCAAGTGATGGAAGAAGCATAATCGTTTGTTTTGAACGTGAATATTAGTAACGATGACTGGTTAGCAACAATGCAGTGGCAGGATAGTAAACTTCCATCGATAATTAATGTTTTAAATTCGGATGAGAAAAGTAATGAGCAATCTCGACTGTTAAAGGAGTATAATGTTGATGGATTTCGGCTGTTTCAAATAGTAAATAATTTAAAAAAATGGGTAGTCCCAAAAGGTGTGCGTTGGAGAGTGCTCAAATTATGTCACGATGATGTAGGTCATCTAGCTGAAGAGAAAACGTTGAACCGGTTGAAAGAAACATTTTGGGTTCCAAAGATGAGAGGCTACACCAGGGAGTATATTAAATCTTGTGTTGATTGTGCGTATTCAAAAAAGAAGGGTGGTATGTCGGAAGGTGAATTACATAATATGGAACGTGTTCCATTACCATTTGATACAATCAACTTAGACCATCTGGGACCATTCACTATGGGTAGAGGAAGTACAAGGTATATATTTGCTATTGTTGATAATTTTACTAAATACTCAATCTTACGAGCTGTAAAAGCTGCTAATACTACTGGTGTGTTGTCGGTTTTAAATGATATAACGAGTTATTTTGGTGTACCACGAAGAATAATCACGGACAGAGGTACTGCATTCACTTCAAAGAATTTCGAAAGGTATCGACAATAATATTCAACACATTAAAAACGGTGTTAGAACACCTCGTGCGAACGGTCAAGTGGAAAGGTGTAACAGAACTATCTTAGCGTCATTGAAATGTGTTTGTTAAAGTGGAAAGGGATTTGATTGGGCTAGTCAACTTCGATCCATCCAATGGAGTTTGAACACTGCTCGTAATTGTACTACCAAAGCAAGTCCGCATGAATTATTGTTTTCGTATTCTCCACGTGATATTTTGAAGAACAAGCTATTACTTGAACTCCAACAACAAAATGTGTTAAGTAAAGAAGAAATTGCAAATCGACGAATGACTGCGTTGGACAATATGGTGAATCATCAGAAATATCAGAAAACAATGTTTGACAGTAAACATCGTAAACCAACAAAATTCCAAGTAAATGACTTGGTGCTGATAGAGAATGAACCAGGAGCTACAGGCGAATCAAGAAAATTAGAACCTCGGTATAAAGGGCCATATATAATAACCAAGGTATTTCCACACGATCGCTACTGTGTTGAAGATATTCCAGGTATTTAGCGGAACCAACGAAAATTTAGTACTGTGATGGCATCTGATAAAATTAAAGAATGGTGTCAACTACCGGAAGAAGAAGCTGATTTATTTGAAGATGATTTGGGTGACACTACTTCGGATTGCGAGGACGCAATGTCGGTTAGGATGGCCGAACTATAACGTATTACAACACTATTTACATAAATAAAATCTGTAGGGTAGGAGTTTGGTAATTAACATTAGTTGTTGGTCAGTCAGCCGGTGAAGTCGGTATTTTAAATTGGTAAAGTTTTGTAAAGCAAGAATAATAATAAATGAATAAAGAATAAATATTGTTTGTTTTGTTAATCTTAAATAAAGTGTTTTAATTAACTTGGCTATTGATCAAACTGGTGTTTACAATATATTTTCATTCATTTTATTTTTTTTGATATTTCTATGTAGGTTGTGTTAAGTATTCTGCGTTGATTCTGCTCGGGCTATTACGTTGGTTGCGTATTCCTTATGCTTGAAATACATGTGCGTTTTTAAGGTGTTTTGAGGCATGCTTTAAACCTTGCAATAAAATTTAGAAATAGAGATATCTTGCTTTGTCGCAACGCAGTGCGTTGCAGCCATGTAATTAGTTACATAGAAAACCCATTAAGGGATCATTCACTTTAAAAAACTCAGTGGGATATGTAATCTGCGTTGATTCTGCTTGGGCTATCACGATATAATTATTATATCGGTGTTACCTATTCATTTTAGAGAATCGAATACTTTGGTATTATGTATTAAGTATTAGAACAGGATAGATATATACAGTAGTGAAGCGTAGAACAAATAAAAATTTAGACCAAGAGGAAAATAAAATTAAACATTTTCTATCGCACTCTATTTATTTTATGTTAACAGAGTGAATTATGAAAATTTTGCAGGTTAACAATTTTTTGATTTAGATTTGTTTATTAATATTAAGCATTTATGATCAACTTTTTCTTATTTAAGATTCATTATTATGTATCTTATTATTATGTTAATTAAAAATATTCAATAAGCTTTTTGTTTAAAAATTTTAAATCATGGCTAAGCTTTAAAATTAATTGGAATCACTTATTGTGTCAGATGATAGTCAACCGTATCCGATGATGATTGGCCGTAAACTACTGGATCAACCACAGGTAAAGGTTATCAAAACATTTAATCAATTGAATATTTTAGATACTTTAAATGAACCTAAAGAAGTTGTGATCAAAGATGAAATTCAACTTGATGAAATTAATGTGGGTGAAATTCCTGAACAGCATCAATCTCGACTGTTAACATTAATAAACGATTATCGCAACTGTTTCGCGAAAAATTCTGGTGAACTCGGCGAATTTTTATTGGGAGATTGTAAAATTGAATTGACAACAACTCAACCAATTTGTGTACAACCTGACAGAATACCATTTGCCAAAAGAATTATTGTTCAACAGAAAGTAGAAGAATTCTTGAATTACGGTATAATTAAACCATCTAAATCCAGTTACTGTTCTCCAATAGTCCTAACGAAGAAGAAAGATGGTGGTGATCGGTTTTGTATATAGATTATCGTGCGATAAATAAGGTGACAATTAAAAGGAAATTTCCTATGCCGGTGGTTGTAGAAGTTTAGGCTACGTTAGCAGATAATTCATTCTTTACCACGTTAGATTTAGCATCTGGATACCACCAGGTAAAAATGGAGGAAGACAGTAAGAAGTATACTGCTTTCACAACGGATGAAGGATGCTTTCAATTTACAAGAATGCCGTTTGGGCTGGTAAATGCTCCAGCTGATTTTCTAGAGGTCATGAATCTGGTGAAATCTCGTTTAAAAAAAAATGATGCAACTGTTTATCTTGATGATACGATTATAGCTAGCGAAACAGTTGAGGAAGGTATGGAAAAACTTGAAAGAGTGTTAAGAGTTTTGGAAGAAGTTGGGCTTACTTTAAATGCAGGTAAATGTTTTTTTTTTAAACAAAATATTGATTTTTTGGGTTTTCGAGTTAGCAAAGATGGCTTGCAGCCAAGTGTGAGGAAGACGGAAGCAATATTAAAATTCCCGGTACCGAAAAATGTACATGAAGTCCGACAATTTCTGGGACTTACCGGGTTTTTTAGGAAATTCGTTAAGAATTATTCCCAGATTGCCATTCCACTCACTAATTTAACTCGAATTGATAAACCTTTTGTTTGGGAAACTAAAGAAACTATTGCATTTGAAGAATTGAAAGCCATCTTGAGTAATCCACCGTTATTAACTTTATTCGATCCACTTTGTGAACATGAGGTCAATACTGATGCTTCGGCTGTTGGCTTGGCTGGGATTTTATTTCAAAAAAATATTATTGACAATTATTTACGTCCGGTTATATTTTTTAGCAGGAAATTGACTGAGAATGAACAGAAATATCATTCCTACGAATTAGAAGTACTCGCAATTGTTGAAAGTTTGGAACGTTTTAGAGTATATCTACTTGGAAAACAATTTAGAGTTGTTACGGATTGCGAAGCAATTGTAGCAACTAGTAATAAAGCTAAAATTATACCACGAGCATCTGCTGGTTAAAACTACAAGAATTTACATTTGCAACTATTCATCAATCTGGAAAAAAGGCTGTTCATGTAGATGCTCTGAGTAGACAACCTGTTGAAGACGCTCAAGTGATGGAAGAAGCATAAGTGATGGAAGTGAATATTAGTAACGATGACTGGTTAGCAACAATGCAGTGGCAGGATAGTAAACTTCAATCGATAATTAATGTTTTAAATTCGAATGAGAAAAGTAATGAGCAATCTCGACTGTTAAAGGAGTATAATGTTGATGGATTTCGGCTGTTTCAAATAGTAAATAATTTAAAAAAATGGGTAGTCCCAAAAGGTGTGCGTTGGAGAGTGCTGAAATTATGTCACGATGATGTAGGTCATCTAGCTGAAGAGAAAACGTTGAACCGGTTGAAAGAAACATTTTGGGTTCCAAAGATGAGAGGCTACACCAGGGAGTATATTAAATCTTGTGTTGATTGTGCGTATTCAAAAAAGAAGGGTGGTATGTCGGAAGGTGAATTACATAATATGGAACGTGTTCCATTACCATTTGATATAATCAACTTAGACCATCTGGGACCATTCACTATGGGTAGAGGAAGTACAAGGTATATTTTTGCTATTGTTGATAATTTTACTAAATACTCAATCTTACGAACTGTAAAAGCTGCTAATACTACTGGTGTGTTGTCGGTTTTAAATGATATAACGAGTTATTTTGGTGTACCACGAAGAATAATCGCGGACAGAGGTACTGCATTCACTTCAAAGAATTTCGAAAGGTATCGACAATAATATTCACATTAAAAACGCTGTTAGAACACCTCGTGCGAACGGTCAAGTGGAAAGGTGTAACAGAACTATCTTAGCATCAATTGAAATGTGTTTGTTCAAGTGGAAAGGGATTTGATTGGGCTAGTCAACTTCGATCCATCCAATGGAGTTTGAACACTGCTCGTAATTGTACTACCAAACCAAGTCCGCATGAATTATTATTTATTTATTTAATTGTTTTTCTTAAAGGGCTTTTCAACTCATTAAAGGTTTTTTCAAGCCCAAACTTTCAAAAAAACTTACATACTAGTATTTAGGAAAAAAAACAAAACCTGTTAACAATATTTCATATTATAAAGGAAATAATTAAAAATATTTCATATTACAAGAATTATAGAATTATCTCATATTTCTAAATTAATTAATAAATTATACAATTGAACAAAGTTCTAAAATCTAAAGGAAGGTATATCTCTCAATTTATATATATATATCTAGATCTATGCTTAATATCTTTAGATAACAATTTAGTTTCGTAACTATTATATATTTTTCTATATAATTATATATTGTATATTTAATTTTAACTTAATATTGATTTTAAGTATAATTTGTTATTAACATAATAACATAAAAAAAGGTATTCGTTCTATAAATATTACTCTTATTTTTTTTTTTTTTTTTCAAATTAGATTTTATTAAAAAGATTAATTTTCTTAATAAATTTTATTACATTTGAAATAGAACTGTGATTGTCTTCACCAAGAATATTAACGCCATATATTTGATACAAGATTCTGTCGCACCTATATAGGGGACATAATTCAAAAATATGTTTAATTGAAATGGGTGAACGATCGTCACATTCACATGTAGGGGGATTGGTTTGTGGTCTATTGAAAAGAAAACTATGTGTTAGGTTGGAATGTCCGATACGTAAACGAGTTATAATTATCGATTCTTTTCTACTTAAGTTTTCTATATTTTTCCATTTATGAACTGTGGGCTTAATAGCTTTAAGCTTATTGTCGTCTGGCTCATTTGACCATATATTATTATATGCGTTCCATATTGTTTTATTTATAATTTCTTTATAATCTTTGTGAAAAAAGTAATAAGTATTGTCGAGCAACTCCGTGGTTGCTTCTTTCGCTAAATTATCAGCAATCTCATTTCCAACAATATTAACGTGTCCAAGAGTCCATAAAAAGGATATCTTATTACTGCTTTCTTGTAAGAGTTCTTTTATTATTTGGGTAATAGGGTGTTTAGGAGAATATGTTGTTAATGCCTGTAAACCACTTAGTGAGTCTGAACATATTACAAATTTTTCGCCGTAAAATGTGATATTTATATATTCGATTGACTTTTTAATGGCATAAAGCTCCGCAGAGAATATACTAGTATATTTGGGAAGATGATATTTTTCTTCGCGATTTAGGTATTTGAATGCACACCCTATTTCATTATTGATAATGGATCCGTCAGTGTAAATTGGTATATAATTATTATATTTATAAACAAGTTTTTCTCTAAATAATGCTTGATATTGCAAATTATTTGTATATTCTTTTTTGTAATCATTTAGAGTTAGGTCTATATCTAGTTTTTTTAATGTCCAAGTAGGTATTTTATGTTGTCTTACCGTTTCGAGGTTATTATGTACAATTATTGTTTTATCGTGAAAAATATTTTTCACTCTAACAAAAAAAGGTTGATAATTTCGTGATTTATTTTTTAACTTATGATATAAATTTTGGTTTTTGATATATTCTGTTAAAGGGTGTTTATCGTTAGCATATACTTTTATACCATACGTCATTGTTTGTTTTTCACGCCTTAAATCAAGTGGTATTTGTCCAGCATCAGAAAGTATGCTTCTGATGGGGCTAGTTTTAAATGCACCGGAGGCGATTCGTGTTCCTGTGTTTAGAATAGAGTCGAGTGATTTGAGAAGGGTTGCCGATGCTGAATTATATACAACTACCATAATCGAGAGTCGGTAGAATAATAATGTTTAGTATTCTTAATAACATTTTACGATCTGAGCCATATGAACTATTGCTTAGTATTTTCAAAATGTTTAGTTTTTTCGTAGCATTAACTTTAATATTTTTAATATGGATATTCCATATGGATATTGTAAGCTCTTTTGTAATTTTTTTAGGTTTTTTCCTGATGTGAACAAGGCTAAATCATCCGCATAAATTACATATTTAATCGGAAAACCAATTTCTTTTACTATACTGTTAATCACTACAATAAAAAGTACTACACTCAAAACAGATTCCTGTGGGATTCCATTCTCAAGAGCTTTGTCGTGGGAGAAGGTATTACCAATCAGACAGAAAGTTTAATATAAATTTGAGAATGTTACCACTGAATCCCATGTTGATAAGTTCACTTATTACCATTCTTCTCCACACCATATCGTAAGCAGTTTCAATATCGAAAAAGATAGATATTGTGGATTTATTGTTTGCAAATGCAGTCATTATTTCGGACTCGAAATATGAGAGATTATCTAAGGTTGAACGGTTTTTACGAAATCCAGCCTGATAAATTGATATTAAATTTTTATTTTCTAATTCCCAATTCAACTTATTACATACCATTCTTTCAAATACCTTACAAGTGCAATTCGTTAATGCTATAGGTCGGTAACTTTTCAAGTCTTTCGGGTTTTTACCATTTTTTAATATTGGGATTAATATGGCATTTTGCCAATTTTTTGGAAATACTCCTTGTGACCAGATGAAATTGTATAAATCAAGAAGATTACTTTTACCATTATCATCAAGTTGCTTAAGCATTTCGTAATGAACTCTATCTGGTCCAGGGGAGCTACCTTTGCAACCGTTTAGCGCGTTTTCTAGTTCGTGTTGGGTAAAATTATTATTATATTTTTCATTTTGTACATCAGGTGGGATTTTGATTGGTGACATTTCGACTGAATTTTTGTAACTACGGAATTTTTCTGAATAATTGTCTGTGCTAGAGATTGATGCATATGAATTTGAGAATTTTTCTGAAATTTCGTTTTTATCAGTTATTAGTATGTCGTTCTCTATAATAGATGGGATAATTTGGGCCTTATTTTTACCATTTATAGATCTTATTTTATTAAAAACAATATTTGATGGAGAATTACTGGAAATTGATTCGACAAATTCTGCCCAACATTTTTTTTGTAAAATCTGATTAATTTTCGTGCCTGGAATTTCGCTTGCATGAAGTTTTTATAATCTTCAGCATGCACCTGATGTATTTTCTAAATAATTTTTTCCGATTTTTTATAGCTTCTTTTATTTCTGGATTCCACCAAGGGACATTTTTTTTCATAATGGTGCAATTTATTAACGGAATGGATTTTTCGGCAGCTGTAACGATAGCTAAAGTAAATGTTTTTTCATATTCATCAACATCCCTATACTGCAGTCTTTCATATTTAAATTCTTTTCTGAATAGATTCCAATCGGCTTTTTTAATACACCATTTATCTCTAGTTTCATAATTGTTATTGTTTGTAAGCAATGGGAGTATTATAGGTAGGTGGTCACTACTATGAAAATCTTGATCTACTGTCCAGTCGAAGTAATTTTGCAATACGGGACTACCTAAAGTTATATCTATCGCGCTGAAAGATTTGTATGCGAAGCTGAAGTGTGTTGGGTCCCCGTTGTTAAAGAGGTTAAGTGCATTATTATCTATTAATTTCTCAATTATTTTCCCTCTACTATCTGTTTTTTCAGATCCCCATATTATGTTATGACTATTAAAATCACCAAGGAATAAGAAAGGACAATCAAATTTATTTATAATATACTGTAAATCATTAATATTTAAAGTATCTTTTCCTGGCAGGTATAAATTACATATTATAAATTTAATAGGGTAGAAGACTTTTACGGCAATTGCTTGGAGATAAGAATTTAATTCTATTTCCTCGCAATCGAAATTTGATTTTATTAGAATTGCCACTCCACCATGTGCTACAGTTTCTGAATTAAAATTTTTATAAAAAGAAGTGTAATTTTTAAAATTAGGTTCATGTTCATGTTTGAATTTAGTTTCTTGAATGCAACAAATACAGGGGTTATATTTTTTTGTAATAAGTTTGAATTCATCAAAATGGCTATAGAGACCATCACAGTTCCATTGCAATATACTATTCATCAATTAACATATCTTTAATTGACTCTTGGTCACTTATACTACTACTAATTAAATCAATTTCATTAGTATTTTTAATTGTTTTAGTTTTTTTATTGTTTTTTTTTTTCAGTATGTTTTAACTCTCTTTTTTGTTTATTATTTATATTTTTAGAAACAAGAATTTTATTATTATCTAATACCTTAGTTTTATATGTTTCATTAGTTGAAGTTTTCGATGTTGTTGCTGTTGGCGTAATTTTTGAATTTTCGTTCGATGGCATTGAATTATTTATTTTTGGTACATTCGATGGTGATGTTTCATTGCACTTACAAGTGCATTTGTTAATGGAAGAGGTTACAATCGTTGAGAGTGGTTGTGTGAATGGGAATTTGGAATTGTATCGCCTTACTGCTTCTCTTATATCCACATTTTCTTTAATTTTTATTGTTTTAATTTCTCGTTCTTTTTTATAGCGTGGACACATTTTGGAGAAAGCATTATGATTGTCATTACAATTTGGGCATTTCTGTGTTCTCTCACATTTTTGAGTATCATCTACTAAATGAAACTCTTCACTGCAATTTGAGCAAATTTTTTTATTTCTACAATTGTCAGTTAAGTGATTAAATTTAAGGCAATTGAAGCAGCGTAGTGGTGGTGGAATATATACCCTTACGTTTACTTTTTGGTAACCAACATTTATTTGCGCCGGTAAATTGGTAGTTGAGAATGTCAACATATAGCATTTCCGAGACTAAATAAACATAATAAACTATGTCCAATACAAATTAAACCTTTTCCAGATCAAAATAAACTATGTCCAATTCAAAATAAACTTAGTCCAGATCAAAATAAACTATGTCCAATTCAAAATAAACTTAGTCCAGATCAAAATAAACTATGTCCAATTCAAAATAAACTTAGTCAATTTAAAAGAAAACTTTGTCAAATACAAAATAAACCTTTCAGAAAATGATAATATGGTATCATAATATAAAAATGTATTTGTAGGTAATTTAATGTAAAAATATACAAAGTTCATAAAATGAAAATTAATTGAATGCTATTATAATAGTAATAATAATATTACCATAAAAAACTAATTAAAATTTTAAATTTAATATTAATATAATGGACGTCCTGCAATTGCATCTGGGATTTTTAAAGTCATATTTAAATTATAATTGCAGCAGTCCTGCTCAGTAATTGTGCAAACGCTTTCCGTGATAATTTGGACTAAATTCTGATTTTCTTTTTCAGGCTCATTAAGTCTTTGTCGAGCATATAATTTTATCTACAAAAAAAAGAAAATTCAGTTTATATGCATTTTTAAAAGAAAAATTTTGAACATTTGTTTGCATTATTTAAAATCTTCATTATCTTTGAAAATGTATTTTCAATTGGATTCAACATAGGTGAATATGGTGAAAGAAACATCAAATCCAAATTAGTTGCTGCCACAATATTTCTCACCATTTGAGTTTTATGAATTTTTGCATTATCCATTATTAACTTAGCCTCTGAATCCGGGTTTTCTAAAGTTATTTTAGCTATTAATTCTTCCAAAAAATCACAAAACTTTGCAGAATTTGTTGATGATGATGAAATAATTGTATAATGCAAAACTTTGGATTTACTCATAGCAGCTATTAAAGTGGTATACCGACCACATACAGTCGGAACTACAATTGGTGCTCTAGTGTTTACCTTTGACCGTGCTTGAGTTCGGCGCAAGTGCAAGTTAAAGCCACATTCGTCAATAAAAACTGTTTCAATATTTTCGTTCATCAATTGGGAGAAGCGGATAGCATATTCCTTTCTTAATGCTATTGTCCTACTACAATTCATGCGATCTAATTGAATTGACGCTTTTTTCAAAGTTATTTTTAGTTTTATAAGTCCAGAAGCAATTGTAGATTTACTTATATTAATATTTTCTCTAGCTAGTTTAATTTTTATTTCTCTGATAGTTATACCAGCATTATTTTCAATTAGATTTTCAATTTTATCCAAAACATCAGCATTTAACTTTTCATGTCGTTTACCACCACGTGGTTTTTCTATTATTTCGCAGTCATTTTTTCTATATGCGGTCAAAATACTTTTAGCTGTGTTTAAATTTATATTAGCCATTGATGCGGATTTTTTTATAGTTTCACCATCTTCCAACATTTTTATTAATAGTTCTTTTTGTACTATGTTTATTTTATTATTTTTAGCTACTCCTATAAAATATTATATATAATAAATTAATTTAAAGTATGTCATGGTTATATCATAATTTACTTTGCCTACGGCTACTTCCGATAGAGTTTGCTTGGGTATCTGATTGAGATCCAATGACATTATTTTCACTAAGCTCACTCATTTTAATTTACGAAAAACCACTTTCTTTAAGTATAACTTTATTAATACTAAAACTTACTCTGTAGAAATAACATTTAATTGAATAGTTAAATATGATTATTAAATTAATAATAACAATTACTATTAATAAAACACGTGCATACAAAAACAAAAGCAATATTAATTATTACAGTTTATTGTAGATCATTCAAAAATATTGCACTTTTCTATATAATAAATTAGAGTATTACCAAAGAGACTGTATATAAAGAGGGTCCACGATAGAACAAATACATAATTATGAAAAATCTCTAAAACTCCACGGATTGGAAATGTTGCATCAAACATGTCGCACAACATGTTGCTGTAAAGTTTTTCAAACAAATTGAGAATTTCAAATTTTACAATGGGTGAAAATATACGTTTGATTTCAATCAAATCTTTTTTTTGTAAAATTTTATTTTATTATGTTACAAGATTTCGTTTTATGTTATTAAGATCAAATTAATCATTCTTAGTTAACTTTTTATGTAAAAACTAATATCTAATATTTTATGATATTAGTAATAATATAAATTTTAATCAATTAGGGCATATTAGAAAATTTTAGAACATTAAATAAAAAGGCATAGAAATGTTTTTGTGTTTTCAAACATTATTTTAATTTTTATATTTGTTTGTGAAAAAATGAAAACACTTTAATTATTCATAATTACTTCTGAAGATTTTCTAAACGACCATTTTTTGAAAATAATCGGACGTTGGGTCTAAATTGCGTCCATTTACAATTTTTACGCAGGAGCACTACGATCATAAAATCAAGTATATTTTTCTTATGTTCACCACACTCAGGATCTGAAAACCATTCCTTGGTTTCTGCAAGACATTGTTTTATTATTTCACTTCTGAAGCAGCTAACAAACATCTGAAGCAGCTAACAAATATCCAGTACATGTAGTAGAAAAATCTTTATTAATAATAAATTTTTCAGAAGTGAGGGATAAATTTTGATTTGATTTTGTTAATAGCGCATTACAACGTGCGCAATTTAATTTATTAAGAGTTTTAAATAAAACATATCCCAAATAATATCGCTGGGCTGTATCAGCTACAGACGTTATTTCGCCACAAATTAAAGCTTCAACAAAGTGGTCATTGGATATATTTTGATTGTCTTGAATATCTAACTCGTTTACATCAATTAAATTATCATTTTCGCGTAATTGATTACTATTATCTTCAATAGCATCAGAAGTTATAGTGTCATTCCATTCTAACAATAAATCATCATCGTCGTCTTCACAATTTTTAGAATTTGAAAATTTAATATTTTCATCGACATAATTCGAGCGATAATATAATGAAATTCGTGAACAGTTGGATTTTTGTTATTGCCTCCTTTGGACCTAATTTGTGAAAACATATTTTCAATTGGATCTTGATTTAATCGTGACGTCATTATAAACTGCACAAAGGTGTTCTCTGTAAATATATCTGATTTTAATTGTAGTGTTGCATTAATTGATTGCAACATTCCATTAAAACAATAATTTTTTTTCTTTTCTTTTAATTTTAATCCACTGATATATGTAATCATTTCCTTCAAGTAGTCTGGTATCAAATTATCGTTGGGTCGGATAGAACATTTGTATGGATTTTTATCATAAAAAGTTCTGCTATTCAAGCAGTCAAACAACTGATTCATTTTTTCTATAAAATATTTAGTTGCGTTTGCATATTTAACATTTTCACTTGATATTTTTTTTAAATCAATACAAGTTTGTATCGCAGTAGCAAAAGTTCGGCTAAAAACCTGAGCAGCTAAATTCACTCTCATTTTTTCAAACGTATTTGGATTAATATGCTTTTCTGTAATTTTTGGACACATTTTTAAAGTTTTTGAAGAATCCAATTTAAAAACTTCTCGAATTACTTTCATGGCGACTTCACCATCAGATGTAATAATATTAGATGAAAGCAAGGTATTTCGGAATGATTTTATCAAGTGGGGTACATCATAGAAAGCAAATATTTTTTTTTCAGCATGAAAAAAGTATGGGAATTCTGTCTTAACTCCCAGTTTTAAATAGCATTTCCTATTATTTGGACATTGATCAGCAACTACGGCTCTACAATTTAAACCAATATTTTTAATGTATTCTAAGTTTTTTATAAGAATAACTGCAAGTTTATCTCCTGCCACAGCGTCTTTTGTCACATAATAGCTAAGTGGGTATTTCCAATTAGAAAATAAACCACGTATCATAAAAAGACAAATATGTTTTGCTATAGTAGCTGACCTATCTCCAGAACCAAAATCCTCCAAACCATCAACTTCATCAGAAAATTGATTATAATACAAATTTCTGCGAATTGCAACTTCATCGAACATTAACACTGTTTCTTTTTCCATTGTATTTAGTGTACTAATTTTTTTTTTTTAAATTTTTAAACAATAATTCGTTTTCACCTGGATTCATTTTTTTTATTGGAATCCACCTTTGAATGGATGTTCTTGAAGGGAGCCGAAAATTCAATGATTCTCTCATAAATTTATACGTGGACGCTGATCTGTAATTTAAATTTTGAGCTATAATTTTTTGCTCCTCTGGCCAAGTACTAAATAGTTTAGGTTTGCCTGAAAATTTAGTACAAAATATTAATGATTGGTTTATTTTTAAAGTAAACTATTTTTTTTCTATAACAATTAGGAAGTATGAAAAAAAATGAAAATAGTCGTTCCACGAATATTGGAGATCACGGTTCTATCCAGTTTACTTTAATTTGGTGGAAAAATATTTTTTTTTTTATAAAGGTAACATTAAATAATTACCCAAAGTGAATAAGAATTAAACTTATTTTATTTTACTAGTATTTTAATGGGTTGAGTCTACAAGTTCCATTTTAGGAACAGTTAAAATTGTGTTTCCAAGGATATACTGATTATTATTATAAGAAGTAAATTTAAACAAAATGTCTTTATTTTAAAAAGTGAACTTATTTATGTATGACTCAACCAAATAAATTATAATAGTAACTTAATTTAAGATTGCTAGTATTTAATTAGATTTTGTTCAATTAAAATACCTATCTAAATATCGCAAAAATTAATATCGCAATAAATATCGCAAAATTAAACTACTTACTAAGAAGCATCTTACTAAATTCTTTAGAATTCTTGTCAACGTCTTCCATATCTATTCTATGGCATATATCAATTTTTTCTTTTTCTTTTAATTGTTTAACCTCTTCTTTTAAGTTTTTTATTTCTTTTTTATAAAAGTCATTTTTTTTTTAAGTTCATGTAATTGTCTACAATAATATTTATTACGCTTAAGCTGGTTTAACGATTTTGGTGATTCTTCATATAATTTAATAAATTTTGTAGTTGGTGATTTTAAAATTACTAAATCTTCAATAGTTAATTCATTTTCAAAATTTTCTTCTGTTCTACCAGGACCATGATATGTCTTCACTGCATTATTTTTGTCAAATATAATTATTTCACTATCTACATCATTTATATTTTGAACATTATCATTTTCCTTATTTAAGTTTTCAGTATTTTGTGGTAGATTTTCGTTATTAATTTCCTCGAAATCTTCCAAATAAACAGGCAAAATTACTGAAGGAATAGAACCAGGTTTTAAAAATTTATTGCCAATACATTTCGGTTCGAAATGTTTAGAACAAATAAATTTTCTATTAATATTTAAATCCAAAGGGAAATTTCAAAAATTTAACCACCTAAATCGTTCAATTTCATTTTTTGGAAATGAAAAAAAAGCAGTATTCGGATTTAAACGTTTAGTTACCAAACAATTCTGAACACAACACTTTTTACTACATAATTTACTTTTTGGTTCACTAATTTCATTATCGTACAGCAATTGCGAAATATTTTTTGTTGGAATAGAACCGCGCTTAAGTTTTTTTTTACCAAAACAATTAACTTCAAAATGTTTACCACACAATCGTTTTTTATTTATATTTAAATCACTAAAACCACAATTTTTTAACCACTTTTCTCTTATACTTTTTTCAGTTGGAAATTTAAACATTTTTTTGTCAAAATATCTATCACTGGTAATATTAGCACAGGTGGCAAATGCACAATTTGGCTTCATTTTTATTTAATGTTTTTATTTCCTATTTACTAAATATCAAAAACAATAGTAACGAAAATAACTTACATTACAAAGAAAAGTAAAATTTGAATTCAGTAAGACACATGTGATAACAAAGCTTATTGTATGTATTTACATCTTTAAAATAAATAAATTATAAAAAATATGTGCATTACAGCTCCCCGCACCTATATATAATTTTTAACCGTAACTCGATATTTCTCTGTAAAAAGCATTAAATACATATAATAATGTAAAATAAATAATAAACTCTTTTTTTACACTACTGATTGCAACACAACATTTATGATGAATTTTAGTTTTTCAGACATGTTGCATGTTGAATATTGTTCCTCAAACATGGTGTATGCTCTCAAATTTTTGTATAGAAAATTCCAATCCGTGGAGTTTTTAGAATTAAATTTTCTATCGTGAACCCTCTTTATATACAATCTCTTTGGTATTACTATATAGAAATTTCTGTTCTATAAAAATTACAAAGGTTTATTTTGTATTGGACAAAGTTTTTTTTGAAATGGACTAAGTTTATTTTGATCTGGACTAAGTTTATTTTGAATTGGATCTGGAAAAGGTTTAATTTGTATTGGACATAGTTTATTTTGATATGGAAAAGGTTTAATTTGTATTGGAAATAGTTTATTTTGAGCTGGAAAAGGTTTATTTAGTCCCGGAAATGCTATATATAGTCCCGACTCTTCAAATTTATCTCCAACCTTTTTTTTAAATCTTCTCATTTCCATTAAGTTCTGATCTCTCATCTCTTTTAAAATTTCCTCATCTGACATATATTTGAAATCCATACAAAATACAACTCCTCTGCTCTGGTTCATTGTTTTGTGTTCTTCGACCAAAACGTTAATTGTTTGTTGAAATTTTACGATTTTAATTATTTTTTCAGCTTGTGCCACGTTTTTTGTTGTTATTAAAACACTTCCATTTCTTAATTTTACACATTTCTCTACCTCACCAGCTACACTTATTATTAATCTTTGTAATAGAAACGGCGAAACTGAGTTCATATCTTTTCCGTCATCATTTCTTTTCATAATTAAATGCTTTTGGCATTCTATTTTATTAATTAAACACTTGGACTGATCAAATATTACAAAGTTCTCAGCAGAGTTTTTAAAACCAGAACCACCTGGCGGGGGGTTATTATCCCCCATTTTGATTTTGATTTTTTTTTTTTTTTTTTTTTAACTTTGATTTTTATAAATATATTAATAATAAGTTTTTAATTAATATAATGTAAAAGCAAAAAAAACACTAGAATTTGATAGTTTTTATTAGAATATCTACAACTTTTTTTTTTCAGTATATTAGGATAGTTAGTAGAATTAAATTGATTTATTAAATAACTCAAAGAGCCGTCTTGCCTATTTGAATAGTTAAGAGAGACTGGCATGAATTATTGTTTTCGTATTCTCCACGTGATATTTTGAAGAACAAGTTATTACTTGAACTCCAACAACAAAATGTGTTAAGTAAAGAAGAAATTGCAAATCGACGAATGAGAATGACTGCGTTGGACAATATTGTGAATCATCAGAAACATCAGAAAACAATGTTTGACAGTAAACATCGTAAACCAACAAAATTCCAAGTAAATGACTTGGTGCTGATAGAGAATGAACCAGGAGCTACAGGCGAATCAAGAAAATTAGAACCTCGGTATAAAGGGCCATATATAATAACCAAGGTATTTCCACACGATCGCTACTGTGTTGAAGATATTCCAGGTATTCAGCGGAACCAACGAAAATTCAGTACTGTGATGGCATCTGATAAAATTAAAGAATGGTGTCATCATCAAATAAATCAATGTGATTTATTTGATGATGATTTGGGTGAAACTACTTCGGATTGCGAGGACGCAATGTCGGTTAGGATGGCCGAACTATAACGTATTGCAACACTATTTACATAAATAAAATCTGTAGGGTAGGAGTTTGGTAATTAACATTAGTTGTTGGTCAGTCAGCCGGTGAAGTCGGTATTTTAAATTGGTAAAGTTTTGTAAAGCAAGAATAATAATAAATGAATAAAGAATAAATATTGTTTGTTTTGTTAATCTTAAATAAAGTGTTTTAATTAACTTGGCTATTGATCAAACTGGTGTTTACAATATATTTTCATTCATTTTATTTTTTTTGATATTTCTATGTAGGTTGTGTTAAGTATTCTGCGTTGATTCTGCTCGGGCTATTACGTTGGTTGCGTATTCCTTATGCTTGAAATACATGTGCGTTTTTAAGGTGTTTTGAGGCATGCTTTAAACCTTGCAATAAAATTTAGAAATAGAGATATCTTGCTTTGTCGCAACGCAGTGCGTTGCAGCCATGTAATTAGTTACATAGAAAACCCATTTGTTCTAAATGGCCCAAATACATGTGCGTTTTTTAGGTGCGTTGAGGCATCCTTTGCTGCAAATATTATTTAGAACAAATGGGTTTTCTATGTAACTAATTAAATGTCTGCAACGTACTGCGTTGCCCCGAAGCAAGATAGCTCTATTTCTAAATTTTGCTGCGCGCCGGCAATGCTGCCACAAGAAAAATTAAAAAAATGCATCAGACAACTGTGAAGAAAAGAATATTTTTTGATATTAGTTATTTTATTAGTGATTTGGATTTCTGAAAGCAAAAAAAAAAAAATTAATATTGAAGAAAAAATAATAGATTTTGTTAAGAATAATCCTATGATATATATAATAAAAGGAATAAAATTTATAAAAATATTTATCTGAGACAAAACATTTAATTTCTTTGACAGAAACATGTATGAAAAATATGTTCATGTGTTTGGTGTGCTTTGCTGCACGCTCTAAAGCATATTATTTGCAGCAAAGCATGCCTCAACGCACCTAAAACGCCAAGCTATTTCGGCCATTATGTATAGTATATTATCCCACTGAAGCGCGTATGCCTTACATAAGCCTTATGTATCCCTTATTCGTAAGGGATGACAGACACCTTATCCGTCCATAACAAATACATTAGTCATGTCCGCTTAGCATAAGGTATACACATAAGGGACATGTCAGGTTACAGCGGAATTTTTATGAAACTTTATCATTGCTAACAGATGGCACTTTTTAAATTATTTTATTTTAAAAGCTCCACCATTTTTATTTCGGTTTAATAAATAAAAACATATTCTCAAAAAATTTCTTTTTAAATGTTTCTTTAGTTTTTTTTTAAATACATATTATATCAATCAAATTTACATTTAAATTTTCTATCTGATGTCCTGTTAAATTTATTTCCTTCATAATATTTTGAGTTCTTTCTTTTTTAGCTAATCTTCGACAATGTGTCTTTGAAAAATGTTCTGCCATTTTTTCTATAAATATTAAACGATTAAATTAATACAATTTTTTTTTTACAATTTATGTTGTACAATAATTGTAGTAAATTTAAGGAAAATGTAGAAACAAAACCTCACCATTATTAATTATAAAAATTTATCAGTACCGGGATTTAGCTAATCAAATTTTGGGAGGAGAGTTGTGAGAGAGTGCGAAAAATGAGAAAAACGATTTTACTAACATTTTTTTCCTTTCCCACTCCCAAAATTTACTCGACAATGTTTTTCTTGTCGAGAAATTTTGGGAGTGGGAATTAATATACAATTTTTTTTTTTAATTTAATATTTCTTTATTTTCCAAAAAAAGTTCTTAATTATAATAATCCTTAAAGAATATTGAAAAAATAGGATAAAATTTAGTACAATTTGATTAATAACAAGATCTTGCCAATGCTACATATTAATATTTTTTTTTAGTTAGGATTATAATTATAACAAAATTTGAATTTAGTAAACTAAAAACATTAGTTTCTAAACATTGTGGAAAATGATAAAAAACACAACTTTTATTTTTATTAATTAAATAAAATACATAAATAAACTAACTAGGCGGACGGTAACACAAAGGATATAAATCAGAGTACAAAAATTGAGTATAGATGAATGAATCTATCTTTGATTTTCTTCATCGGAAAGCCACCAATATAAATGTTGATAGGAAATTAATTAATATACATTTGACATAGAATTGTAAGAAGTGTTTGTCTATTTAGTTTTAGACCAAAATAATTATATAATGAATAAAGATCAAATACCAATTATATACCATGTAAATAGAAATTCATCAAATAAAAGAATATTATATAATAAGGAAATAAATGTTCAAAATAATTTAAATATAATATTTGATATTTATCAAACGAGAAGGGATATTAAGGGGAAATTTATTGGTGGTTATAATAAAAAAGATTATAGTACAATTTGATTAATAACAAGATCTTGCCAATGCTACATATTAATATTTTTTTTTAGTTAGGATTATAATTATAACAAAATTTGAATTTAGTAAACTAAAAACATTAGTTTCTAAACATTGTGGAAAATGATAAAAAACACAACTTTTATTTTTATTAATTAAATAAAATACATAAATAAACTAACTAGGTGGACGGTAACACAAAGGATATAAATCAGAGTACAAAAATTGAGTATAGATGAATGAATCTATCTTTGATTTTCTTCATCGGAAAGCCACCAATATAAATGTTGATAGGAAATTAATTAATATACATTTGACATAGAATTGTAAGAAGTGTTTGTCTATTTAGTTTTAGACCAAAATAATTATATAATGAATAAAGATCAAATACCAATTATATACCATGTAAATAGAAATTCATCAAATAAAAGAATATTATATAATAAGGAAATAAATGTTCAAAATAATTTAAATATAATATTTGATATTTATCAAACGAGAAGGGATATTAAGGGGAAATTTATTGGTGGTTATAATAAAAAAGATTATAAAAAATATTTAAAGTTATATTATAATATTAAGTTATGTAAATAATAGTTTTAGGTTTGTAGATTTAAGTTCTGTAAATAGTAGTTTTAACTTTTAGATTTAGGAAAATAAAAAAAAAACAGAAAGTTTTGGTTTAAAAAAAATTTCCAAAACATAAAAATTGTAATCATATCAAAAATTAATAAATAATAATAATTTAAAAAAAAATAAATACATTTTTTAGTTGTCAAATTCTCTCTTTCAAGTTTCGAAATTTACTTTCGAAACAACTTTTCTCCCATTTTTAGCAAAATCGTTTTTTCTCGACTAGGGAGTTTCAGTTTGGGAGAAGAAATTTAAATGGGAGTAACTCCCAAAAATAGCTAAATCCCGGTACAGTACGTAATAATAAAACAACACTAAATTGTTTATTACTTAATATATCTTATCACTTAAACTAGTTGTTTATTTTACACAAGCCAAGCGCATAATGAAATTTAAAAATGTCCAAAATGAAATGACACGTACAATTACAGAAAATAATTTTAATATCTATAATATACCGTCAGAAGTCATACCAAAATTTCAATTTTTAATTCAGAGTGTTACCACCAGCTATCGCATTTTAAATTTATATGGAAAAATTTCATTTCTTAAGAATAAGGGATCCGTCATCCACTTTAAAAAACTCAGTGGGATATGTAATCTGCGTTGATTCTGCTTGGGCTATCACGATATAATTATTATATCGGTGTTACCTATTCATTTTAGAGAATCGAATACTTTGGTATTATGTATTAAGTATTAGCACAGGATAGATATATACAGTAGTGAAGCGTAGAACAAATAAAAATTTAGACCAAGAGGAAAATAAAATTAAACATTTTCTATCGCACTCTATTTATTTTATGTTAACAGAGTGAATTATGAAAATTTTGCAGGTTAACAATTTTTTGATTTAGATTTGTTTATTAATATTAAGCATTTATGATCAACTTTTTCTTATTTAAGATTCATTATTATGTATCTTATTATTATGTTAATTAAAAATATTCAATAAGCTTTTTGTTTAAAAATTTTATATCATGGCTAAGCTTTAAAATTAATTGGAATCACTTATTGTGCCAGATGATAGTCAACCGTATCCGATGATGATTGGCCGTAAACTACTGGATCAACCACAGGTAAAGGTTATCAAAACATTTAATCAATTGAATATTTTAGAAACTTTAAATGAACCTAAAGAAGTTGTGATCAAAGATGAAATTCAACTTGATGAAATTAATGTGGGTGAAATTCCTGAACAGCATCAATGTCGACTGTTAACATTAATAAACGATTATCGCAACTGTTTCGCGAAAAATTCTGGTGAACTCGGCGAATTTTTATTGGGAGATTGTAAAATTGAAGTGACAACAACTCAACCAATTTGTGTACAACCTTACAGAATACCATTTGCCAAAAGAATTATTGTTCAACAGAAAGTAGAAGAATTCTTGAATTACGGTATAATTGAACCATCTAAATCCAGTTACTGTTCTCCAATAGTCCTAACGAAGAAGAAAGATGGTGGTGATCGGTTTTGTATAGATTATCGTGCGATAAATAAGGTGACAATTAAAAGGAAATTTCCTATGCCGGTGGTTGTAGAAGTTTTGGCTACGTTAGCAGATAATTCATTCTTTACCACGTTAGATTTAGCATCTGGATACCACCAGATAAAAATGGAGGAAGACAGTAAGAAGTATACTGCTTTCACAACGGATGAAGGATGCTTTCAATTTACAAGAATGCCGTTTGGGCTGGTAAATGCTCCAGCTGATTTTCAAGAGGTCATGAATCTGGTGAAATCTCGTTTAAAAAAAAATGATGCAACTGTTTATCTTGATGATACGATTATAGCTAGCGAAACAGTTGAGGAAGGTATGGAAAAACTTGAAAGAGTGTTAAGAGTTTTGGAAGAAGTTGGGCTTACTTTAAATGCAGGTAAATGTTTTTTTTTTAAACAAAATATTGATTTTTTGGGTTTTCGAGTTAGCAAAGATGGCTTGCAGCCAAGTGTGAGGAAGACGGAAGCAATATTAAAATTCCCGGTACCGAAAAATGTACATGAAGTCCGACAATTTCTGGGACTTACCGGGTTTTTTAGGAAATTCGTTAAGAATTATTCCCAGATTGCCATTCCACTCACTAATTTAACTCGAATTGATAAACCTTTTGTTTGGGAAACTAAAGAAACTATTGCATTTGAAGAATTGAAAGCCATCTTGAGTAATCCACCGTTATTAACTTTATTCGATCCACTTTGTGAACATGAGGTCAATACTGATGCTTCGGCTGTTGGCTTGGTGTGGATTTTATTTCAAAAAAATATTATTGACAATTATTTACGTCCGGTTATATTTTTTAGCAGGAAATTGACTGAGAATGAACAGAAATATCATTCCTACGAATTAGAAGTACTCGCAATTGTTGAAAGTTTGGAACGTTTTAGAGTATATCTACTTGGAAAACAATTTAGAGTTGTTACGGATTGCGAAGCAATTGTAGCAACTAGTAATAAAGCTAAAATTATACCACGAGTTGGCAGATGGTGGTTAAAACTACAAGAATTTACATTTGAAACTATTCATCAATCTGGAAAAAAGGCTGTTCATGTAGATGCTCTGAGTAGACAACCTGTTGAAGACGCTCAAGTGATGGAAGAAGCATAATCGTTTGTTTTGAACGTGAATATTAGTAACGATGACTGGTTAGCAACAATGCAGTGGCAGGGTAGTAAACTTCAATCGATAATTAATGTTTTAAATTCGGATGAGAAAAGTAATGAGCAATCTCGACTGCTAAAGGAGTATAATGTTGATGGATTTCGGCTGTTTCAAATAGTAAATAATTTAAAAAAATGGGTAGTCCCAAAAGGTGTGCGTTGGAGAGTGCTGAAATTATGTCACGATGATGTAGGTCATCTAGCTGAAGAGAAAACGTTGAACCGGTTGAAAGAAACATTTTGGTTTCCAAAGATGAGAGGCTACACCAGGGAGTATATTAAATCTTGTGTTGATTGTGCGTATTCAAAAAAGAAGGGTGGTATGTCGGAAGGTGAATTACATAATATGGAACGTGTTCCATTACCATTTGATATAATCAACTTAGACCATCTGGGACCATTCACTATGGGTAGAGGAAGTACAAGGTATATTTTTGCTATTGTTGATAATTTTACTAAATACTCAATCTTACGAACTGTAAAAGCTGCTAATACTACTGGTGTGTTGTCGGTTTTAAATGATATAACGAGTTATTTTGGTGTACCACGAAGAATAATCGCGGACAGAGGTACTGCATTCACTTCAAAGAATTTCGAAAGGTATCGACAATAATATTCACATTAAAAACGCTGTTAGAACACCTCGTGCGAACGGTCAAGTGGAAAGGTGTAACAGAACTATCTTAGCATCAATTGAAATGTGTTTGTTCAAGTGGAAAGGGATTTGATTGGGCTAGTCAACTTCGATCCATCCAATGGAGTTTGAACACTGCTCGTAATTGTACTACCAAACCAAGTCCGCATGAATTATTATTTATTTATTTAATTGTTTTTCTTAAAGGGCTTTTCAACTCATTAAAGGTTTTTTCAAGTCCAAACTTTCAAAAAAACTTACATACTAGTATTTAGGAAAAAAAACAAAACCTGTTAACAATATTTCATATTATAAAGGAAATAATTAAAAATATTTCATATTACAACAATTATAGAATTATCTCATATTTCTAAATTAATTAATAAATTATACAATTGAACAAAGTTCTAAAATCTAAAGGAAGGTATATCTCTCAATTTATATATATATCTAGATCTATGCTTAATATCTTTAGATAACAATTTAGTTTCGTAACTATTATATATTTTTCTATATAATTATATATTGTATATTTAATTTTAATTTTAACTTAATATTGATTTTAAGTATAATTTGTTATTAACATAATAACATAAAAAAAGGTATTCGTTCTATAAATATTACTTTTTTTTTTTTTTTTTTCAAATTAGATTTTATTAAAAAGATTAATTTTCTTAATAAATTTTATTACATTTGAAATAGAACTGTGATTGTCTTCACCAAGAATATTAACGCCATATATTTGATACAAGATTCTGTCGCACCTATATAGGGGGCATAATTCAAAAATATGTTTAATTGAAATGGGTGAACGATCGTCACATTCACATGTAGGGGGATTGGTTTGTGGTCTATTGAAAAGAAAACTATGTGTTAGGTTGGAATGTCCGATACGTAAACGAGTTATAATTATCGATTCTTTTCTACTTAAGTTTTCTATATTTTTCCATTTATGAACTGTGGGCTTAATAGCTTTAAGCTTATTGTCGTCTGGCTCATTTGACCATATATTATTATATGCGTTCCATATTGTTTTATTTATAATTTCTTTATAATCTTTGTGAAAAAAGTAATAAGTATTGTCGAGCAACTCCGTGGTTGCTTCTTTCGCTAAATTATCAGCAATCTCATTTCCAACAATATTAACGTGTCCAAGAGTCCATAAAAAGGATATCTTATTACTGCTTTCTTGTAAGAGTTCTTTTATTATTTGGGTAATAGGGTGTTTAGGAGAATATGTTGTTAATGCCTGTAAACCACTTAGTGAGTCTGAACATATTACAAATTTTTCGCCGTAAAATGTGATATTTATATATTCGATTGACTTTTTAATGGCATAAAGCTCCGCAGAGAATATACTAGTATATTTGGGAAGATGATATTTTTCTTCGCGATTTAGGTATTTGAATGCACACCCTATTTCATTATTGATAATGGATCCGTCAGTGTAAATTGGTATATAATTATTATATTTATAAACAATTTTTTCTCTAAATAATGCTTGATATTGCAAATTATTTGTATATTCTTTTTTGTAATCATTTAGAGTTAGGTCTATATCTAGTTTTTTAATGTCCAAGTAGGTATTTTATGTTGTCTTACCGTTTCGAGGTTATTATGTACAATTATTGTTTTATCGTGAAAAATATTTTTCACTCTAACAAAAAAAGGTTGATAATTTCGTGATTTATTTTTTAACTTATGATATAAATTTTGGTTTTTGATATATTCTGTTAAAGGGTGTTTATCGTTAGCATATACTTTTATACCATACGTCATTGTTTGTTTTTCACGCCTTAAATCAAGTGGTATTTGTCCAGCATCAGAAAGTATGCTTCTGATGGGGCTAGTTTTAAATGCACCGGAGGCGATTCGTGTTCCTGTGTTTAGAATAGAGTCGAGTGATTTGAGAAGGGTTGCCGATGCTGAATTATATACAACTACCATAATCGAGAGTCGGTAGAATAATAATGTTTAGTATTCTTAATAACATTTTACGATCTGAGCCATATGAACTATTGCTTAGTATTTTCAAAATGTTTAGTTTTTTCATAGCATTAACTTTAATATTTTTAATATGGATATTCCATATGGATATTGTAAGCTCTTTTGTAATTTTTTTAGGTTTTTTCCTGATATGAACAAGGCTAAATCATCCGCATAAATTACATATTTAATCGGAAAACCAATTTCTTTTACTATACTGTTAATCACTACAATAAAAAGTACTACACTCAAAACAGATC
Source organism: Rhamphomyia laevipes (assembly GCA_963920725.1). Taxonomy (NCBI): domain Eukaryota; kingdom Metazoa; phylum Arthropoda; class Insecta; order Diptera; family Empididae; genus Rhamphomyia; species Rhamphomyia laevipes. The sequence continues at coordinate 110,464,860 of OY987255.1, forward strand.
CCTGTGGGATTCCATTCTCAAGAGCTTTGTCGTGGGAGAAGGTATTACCAATTGCGACCTTAATTTTTCTATCAGACAGAAAGTTTAATATAAATTTGAGAATGTTACCACTGAATCCCATGTTGATAAGTTCACTTATTACCATTCTTCTCCACACCATATCGTAAGCAGTTTCAATATCGAAAAAGATAGATATTGTGGATTTATTGTTTGCAAATGCAGTCATTATTTCGGACTCGAAATATGAGAGATTATCTAAGGTTGAACGGTTTTTACGAAATCCTGCCTGATAAATTGATATTAAATTTTTATTTTCTAATTCCCAATTCAACTTATTACATACCATTCTTTCAAATACCTTACAAGTGCAATTCGTTAATGCTATAGGTCGGTAACTTTTCAAGTCTTTCGGGTTTTTACCATTTTTTAATATTGGGATTAATATTGCCAATTTTTTGGAAATACTCCTTGTGACCAGATGAAATTGTATAAATCAAGAAGATTACTTTTACCATTATCATCAAGTTGCTTAAGCATTTCGTAATGAACTCTATCTGGTCCAGGGGAGCTACCTTTGCAACCGTTTAGCGCGTTTTCTAGTTCGTGTTGGGTAAAATTATTATTATATTTTTCATTTTGTACATCAGGTGGGATTTTGATTGGTGACATTTCGACTGAATTTTTGTAACTACGGAATTTTTCTGAATAATTGTCTGTGCTAGAGATTGATGCATATGAATTTGAGAATTTTTCTGAAATTTCGTTTTTATCAGTTATTAGTATGTCGTTCTCTATAATAGATGGGATAATTTGGGCCTTATTTTTACCATTTATAGATCTTATTTTATTAAAAACAATATTTGATGGAGTATTACTGGAAATTGATTCGACAAATTCTGCCCAACATTTTTTTTTGTAAAATCTGATTAATTTTCGTGCCTGGAATTTCGCTTGTATGAAGTTTTTATAATCTTCAGCATGCATAGTTCGATAATATTTTCTAAATAATTTTTTCCGATTTTTTATAGCTTCTTTTATTTCTGGATTCCACCAAGGGACATTTTTTTTCATATTGGTGCAATTTATTAACGGAATGGATTTTTCGGCAGCTGTAACGATAGCTAAACTAAATGTTTTTTCATATTCATCAACAGCCCTATACTGCAGTCTTTCATATTTAAATTCTTTTCTGAATAGATTCCAATCGGCTTTTTTAATACACCATTTATCTCTAGTTTCATAATTGTTATTGTTTGTAAGCAATGGGAGTATTATAGGTAGGTGGTCACTACTATGAAAATCTTGATCTACTGTCCAGTCGAAGTAATTTTGCAATACGGGACTACCTAAAGTTATATCTATCGCGCTGAAATATTTGTATGCGAAGCTGAAGTGTGTTGGGTCCCCGTTGTTAAAGAGGTTAAGTGCATTATTATCTATTAATTTCTCAATTATTTTCCCTCTACTATCTGTTTTTTCAGATCCCCATATTATGTTATGACTATTAAAATCACCAAGGAATAAGTAAGGACAATCAAATTTATTTATAATATACTGTAAATCATTAATATTTAAAGTATCTTTTCCTGGCAGGTATAAATTACATATTATAAATTTAATAGGGTAGAAGACTTTTACGGCAATTGCTTGGAGATAAGAATTTAATTCTATTTCCTCGCAATCGAAATTTGATTTTATTAGAATTGCCACTCCACCATGTGCTACAGTTTCTGAATTAAAATTTTTATAAAAAGAAGTGTAATTTTTAAAATTAGGTTCATGTTCATGTTTGAATTTAGTTTCTTGAATGCAACAAATACAGGGGTTATATTTGTTTGTAATAAGTTTGAATTCATCAAAATGGCTATAGAGACCATCACAGTTCCATTGCAATATACTATTCATCAATTAACATATCTTTAATTGACTCTTGGTCACTTATACTACTACTACTTTTTTTATTATTTTTTTTTTCAGTATGTTTTAACTTTCTTTTTTGTTTATTATTTATATTTTTAGAAACAAGAATTTTATTATTATCTAATACCTTAGTTTTATATGTTTCATTAGTTGAAGTTTTCGATGTTGTTGCTGTTGGCGTAATTTTTGAATTTTCGTTCGATGGCATTGAATTATTTATTTTTGGTACATTCGATGGTGATGTTTCATTGCACTTACAAGTGCATTTGTTAATGGAAGAGGTTACAATCGTTGAGAGTGGTTGTGTGAATGGGAATCTGGAATTGTATCGCCTTACTGCTTCTCTTATATCCACATTTTCTTTAATTTTTATTGTTTTAATTTCTCGTTCTTTTTTATAGCGTGGACACATTTTGGAGAAAGCATTATGATTGTCATTACAATTTGAGCATTTCTGTGTTCTCTCACATTCTGTGTTCTCTCACATCTACTAAATGAAACTCTTCACTGCAATTTGAGCAAATTTTTTTATTTCTACAATTGTCAGTTAAGTGATTAAATTTAAGGCAATTGAAGCAGTGTAGTGGTGGTGGAATATATACCCTTACGTTTACTTTTTGGTAACCAACATTTATTTGCGCCGGTAAATTGTTAGTTGAGAATGTCAACATATATAGTCCCGACTCTTCAAATTTATCTCCAACCTTTTTTTTAAATCTTCTCATTTCCATTAAGTTCTGATCTCTCATCTCTTTTAAAATTTCCTCATCTGACATATATTTGAAATCCATACAAAATACAACTCCTCTGCTCTGGTTCATTGTTTTGTGTTCTTCGACCAAAACGTTAATTGTTTGTTGAAATTTTACGATTTTAATTATTTTTTCAGCTTGTGCCACGTTTTTTGTTGTTATTAAAACACTTCCATTTCTTAATTTTACACATTTCTCTACCTCACCAGCTACACTTATTATTAATCTTTGTAATAGAAACGGCGAAACTGAGTTCATATCTTTTCCGTCATCATTTCTTTTCATAATTAAATGCTTTTGGCATTCTATTTTATTAATTAAACACTTGGACTGATCAAATATTACAAAGTTCTCAGCAGAGTTTTTAAAACCAGAACCACCTGGCGGGGGGTTATTATCCCCCATTTTGATTTTGATTTTTTTTTTTTTTTTTTTTTAACTTTGATTTTTATAAATATATTAATAATAAGTTTTTAATTAATATAATGTAAAAGCAAAAAAAACACTAGAATTTGATAGTTTTTATTAGAATATCTACAACTTTTTTTTCCAGCATATTAGGATAGTTAGTAGAATTAAATTGATTTATTAAAAAACTCAAAGAGCCGTCTTGCCTATTTGAATAGTTAAGAGAGACTGGCATGAATTATTGTTTTCGTATTCTCCACGTGATATTTTGAAGAACAAGTTATTACTTGAACTCCAACAACAAAATGTGTTAAGTAAAGAAGAAATTGCAAATCGACGAATGAGAATGACTGCGTTGGACAATATTGTGAATCATCAGAAATATCAGAAAACAATGTTTGACAGTAAACATCGTAAACCAACAAAATTCCAAGTAAATGACTTGGTGCTGATAGAGAATGAACCAGGAGCTACAGGCGAATCAAGAAAATTAGAAGCTCGGTATAAAGGGCCATATATAATAACCAAGGTATTTCCACACGATCGCTACTGTGTTGAAGATATTCCAGGTATTCAGCGGAACCAACGAAAATTTAGTACTGTGATGGCATCTGATAAAATTAAAGAATGGTGTCAACTACCGGAAGAAGAAGCTGATTTATTTGATGATGATTTGGGTGAAACTACTTCGGATTGCGAGGACGCAATGTCGGTTAGGATGGCCGAACTATAACGTATTGCAACACTATTTACATAAATAAAATCTGTAGGGTAGGAGTTTGGTAATTAACATTAGTTGTTGGTCAGTCAGCCGGTGAAGTCGGTATTTTAAATTGGTAAAGTTTTGTAAAGCAAGAATAATAATAAATGAATAAAGAATAAATATTGTTTGTTTTGTTAATCTTAAATAAAGTGTTTTAATTAACTTGGCTATTGATCAAACTGGTGTTTACAATATATTTTCATTCATTTTATTTTTTTTGATATTTGAAATACATGTGCGTTTTTAAGGTGTTTTGAGGCATGCTTTAAACCTTGCAATAAAATTTAGAAATAGAGATATCTTGCTTTGTCGCAACGCAGTGCGTTGCAGCCATCTAATTAGTTACATAGAAAACCCATTTGTTCTAAATGGCCTAAATACATGTGCGTTTTTTAGGTGCGTTGAGGCATCCTTTGCTGCAAATATTATTTAGAACAAATGGGTTTTCTATGGAACTAATTAAATGTCTGCAACGTACTGCGTTGCCCCGAAGCAAGATAGCTCTATTTCTAAATTTTGATGCGCGCCGGCAATGCTGCCACAAGAAAAATTAAATAAATGCATCAGACAACTGTGAAGAAAAAAATATTTTTTGATATTAGTTATTTTATTAGTGATTTGGATTTCTGAAAGCAAAAAAAAAAAAAAATATTGAAGAAAAAATAATAGATTTTGTTAAGAATAATCCTATGATATATATAATAAAAGGATTAAATTTTATAAAAATATTTATCTGAGACAAAAAATTTAATTTCTTTGACAGAAACATGTATGAAAAATATGTTCATGTGTTTGGTGTGCTTTGCTGCACGCTCTAAAGAATATTATTTGCAGCAAAGCATGCCTCAACGCACCTAAAACGCCAAGCTATTTCGGCCATTATGTATAGTATATTATCCCACTGAAGCGCGTATGCCTTACATAAGACTTATGTATCCCTTATTCGTAAGGGATGACCAACGAATTAGAAATATATGGAAGGAGCACAAATTTTCTATCTCTTTCTGGTTCACACGATTTTTCATAAAATCGAAAAAGTGTTTATGAAGCCAAGAAATTGGTAGTTCTCTTTCTTAGCTCGTCGAATTGTCAAAAGAAATTTGGTTAAGAATTTGTAAACAAACGGTTGTGTTTTAAAAAAATTAGTGAAATTAAATATTATTGAATTAAAAAACATTAGTGTTAAATTAAATAATTAAAAAAAACTATGAAGAGACTAAAAATGAGTGAAAATTATAATTTATGTGTAAGGAAAAAGAGGTGTATTGTTCCAAACATATAAATATTGAAAAAATTGTTTCTATGCACAGGTATGTTAATTAGTTAATTATTTCACTGAATTTTTCCTAATAAATAATAAAATTATCTGAATATCTGTACAAAATTATTAAAACTATTTTTTTTTTATTGATAATTTTACATTTTTCTTAAATTCAATACAGATAATTATGTTAGGTTAGATTAGCTAATATTTTGTATGCCAGGGTCGGCTTTTATTCAAAGAGTTATTTTTAAATTATTATTAAGTTAAAATAATTTATTTTGATTATTTGTAAATTTATTTGTTTTTTATATAGATTTCCACTTGATAAGGATGTTAAACAGAAGTGGATTTATAATATTAGTACTCCATATGGGACTCCAAATATTAGAGAAAGAAGTACAATATGTTCTGCACATTTTGAACCCAAGTACCTGAAAAGGCTTGGTCAAAATAAATATTTTTTAACATAAAATGCTATGCCAATCACAAACGTAAGTAAATTTAGTTATTTTTAAAAATATTTGTCTATATATTTATAAATTTTTATTTTTAAATTTCAGCAATACAATTATAATACAGAAAATATTGAAGATTTTGTTAAAATTGGTGCGGAAAATTATGGCGAAGAAGTATTTCCAGTTATTGCTAACTTAATCCAGTTCCCTAAATTAATTCATTTTATTTCATAAATTGTAGTTATTAAGTTTCATTATAGTTCTAAGTTTTATTAAGATTCTATTTTTTAACAAATATACAATTTACAATAAAAATTCTAAAATAATATATTTAAATGAAACATTTACTTAAAACATAAAAAACTTATATTTTATTTCTTTAAAACTTATGAAATTCATGAAAATAATACAAATATTATAATAAATCAATTTAAATTATATGTTTGCATATATTTCGGAGCCAGCCTCAATTGGACGAAAACTTAATCTGTCCCTGATATGTCAAATATAAAATTTGACAATTTGACGAGCTAAGAAAGAGAGGAATATACCCAGACAGGCTTCATTTATTTTACTTTATGCTCCTTCCAGGAAGGAGCACAAATTTTCTATCTCTTTCTGGTTCACACGATTTTTCATAAAATCGAAAAAGTGTTTATGAAGCCAAGAAATTGGTAGTTCTCTTTCTTAGCTCGTCGAATTGTCAAAAGAAATTTGGTTAAGAATTTGTAAACAAACGGTTGTGTTTTAAAAAAATTAGTGAAATTAAATATTATTGAATTAAAAAACATTAGTGTTAAATTAAATAATTAAAAAAAACTATGAAGAGACTAAAAATGAGTGAAAATTATAATTTATGTGTAAGGAAAAAGAGGTGTATTGTTCCAAACATATAAATATTGAAAAAATTGTTTCTATGCACAGGTATGTTAATTAGTTAATTATTTCACTGAATTTTTCCTAATAAATAATAAAATTATCTGAATATCTGTACAAAATTATTAAAACTATTTTTTTTTTATTGATAATTTTACATTTTTCTTAAATTCAATACAGATAATTATGTTAGGTTAGATTAGCTAATATTTTGTATGCCAGGGTCGGCTTTTATTCAAAGAGTTATTTTTAAATTATTATTAAGTTAAAATAATTTATTTTGATTATTTGTAAATTTATTTGTTTTTTATATAGATTTCCACTTGATAAGGATGTTAAACAGAAGTGGATTTATAATATTAGTACTCCATATGGGACTCCAAATATTAGAGAAAGAAGTACAATATGTTCTGCACATTTTGAACCCAAGTACCTGAAAAGGCTTGGTCAAAATAAATATTTTTTAACATAAAATGCTATGCCAATCACAAACGTAAGTAAATTTAGTAATTTTTAAAAATATTTGTCTATATATTTATAAATTTTTATTTTTAAATTTCAGCAATACAATTATAATACAGAAAATATTGAAGATTTTGTTAAAATTGGTGCGGAAAATTATGGCGAAGAAGTATTTCCAGTTATTGCTAACTTAATCCAGTTCCCTAAATTAATTCATTTTATTTCATAAATTGTAGTTATTAAGTTTCATTATAGTTCTAAGTTTTATTAAGATTCTATTTTTTAACAAATATACAATTTACAATAAAAATTCTAAAATAATATATTTAAATGAAACATTTACTTAAAACATAAAAAACTTATATTTTATTTCTTTAAAACTTATGAAATTCATGAAAATAATACAAATATTATAATAAATCAATTTAAATTATATGTTTGCATATATTTCGGAGCCAGCCTCAATTGGACGAAAACTTAATCTGTCCCTGATATGTCAAATATAAAATTTGACAATTTGACGAGCTAAGAAAGAGAGGAATATACCCAGACAGGCTTCATTTATTTTACTTTATGCTCCTTCCATATATTTCTAATTCGTTGGGGATGACAGACACCTTATCCGTCCATAACAAATACATTAGTCATGTCCGCTTAGCATAAGGTATACACATAAGGGACATGTCAGGTTACAGCGTAATTTTTATGAAACTTTATCACTTTATGTTCTGCCATTATAAATATTATACGATTAAATTAATACAATTTCTTTTTTACAATTTATGTTTTACAATAATTGTAGTAAATTTAAGGAAAATGTAAAAACAAAACCTCACCATTATTAATTATAAAAATTTATCAGTACGTAATAATAAAACAACACTTAATTGTTTATTACTTAATATATCTTATCACTTAAAATAGTTGTTTATTTTACACAAGCCAAGCGCATAATGAAATTTAAAAATGTCCAAAATGAAATGACACGTACTCGGGCTATCACGATATAATTATTTTATCGGTGTTACCTATTCATTTTAGAGAATCGAATACTTTGGTATTATGTATTAAGTATTAGCACAGAATAGATATATACAGTAGTGAAGCGTAGAACAAATAAAAATTTAGACCAAGAGGAAAATAAAATTAAACATATTCTATCGCACTCTATTTATTTTATGTTAACAGAGTGAATTATGAAAATTTTGCAGGTTAACAATTTTTTGATTTAGATTTGTTTATTAATATTAAGCATTTATGATCAACATTTTTCTTATTTAAGATTCATTATTATGTATCTTATTATTATGTTAATTAAAAATATTCAATAAGCTTTTTGTTTAAAAATTTTAAATCATGGCTAAGCTTTAAAATTAATTGGAATCACCTTGTTGACATAAAAATTCTAGTTTTTTGTTTTTGTATTTTACATTAATTTTTAAATAAACCCCATCAAAAGTCTTATTTTAGTTAAATTTTACGAACACAAATAAACAAAAAACATATGGTCGTGTATAATGGAAATTTTATTTTAATACAGGGTTGTGAAAATTCGTTTGTTTTTGTGACAGGTGAATTGTAAGTTTTATCCAAGTGCGTATATATTATATTTAAAAAAAAAATTAATAAAAATATAAATATTAAAAACAATAAAAAATATGATTTTATCTATTTTAAATTTATAAAAATATATATTTTTCTTTTTTTTTTTTAAATGTGGAGCAAATAAATTTTCCCAACCCTGATTTATTCTGTTCAATACAGATTTAGATTATTAATTAAAACTTTTAATTGGTTAAATGCACACTAACATGAAATTTTGGCGGGATGAACTACACTTTGTTCTACGGCTTCCATACTGTATATATCTATCCTGTGGTATTAGATACCCAAATTTTGTATATCACGATTGCAATTCACGATTTGTAATATACTTATGCATTAATATTTATTAGTTTATTATAATTAATTAAAAAAATGATATCATGTCAAAAAAAAATGTTTTACCACCTAATGTAATTGGGCAAGCTCGTGGTGTTTTTGAAATCGAAGTTGTTGATATAATATGGTTGAAGGGTAGTAAAGGCGTCAAATCAACAGAATCGAAAAAGCATAACATTTGTAATACTGATATATTAAAGTTTATATGGTGGGGTGAAAATCAACATATTGCAAAACAATGTGAATTTAGTCAAATTAAAAAAAAAATTGAGAAAGTTATTTTAAAATATAATATTTGCACAAACATAAAATTATTTTATGATTACTTAAGAAATTGTGAACCAATTGTGGTAGAAATATCGTCAAAAATATCGAATATACAAATTGGGACAGTATTCACAAAAATTCCTGAAAAGTTCATGCAAGTTTATGTAACATCTAGCTTAACTTGTGAATCGAAATATCAAATTTTTAGTACAAGAAATAAAATTTTGGGTGATATAGTATTACATTTGCGGATGCAATTTTACGAATCAGTTTCAATAGATTGTATAGGATTGTGTACAAATTTTAGTCCGAATTCAATAACATCGACAAATGATGAAGGAACTGTAAATAGTCATAGACCCAATGCTAATCAAAGTTACGAGACTTTCGATTTCGAAATAGAGAAAAAATCATTCAGACAAAGTGAGGGATCAAATAATAATTATAGTTTTAGAGTCATGGAATATTTAACTGGTCAGACAATGTCTTATGTGGGTGAACAAGAAGCATTAAAAGAAATTCATAGGACATCACCATTAAATAAGTGTATTTTAGATGATTTAATACATAGAACAAATTTTAATAAGTTGACAAAAAATTTATGTAAAATATCATTACCCATTAATCAACAAATTGATTCAATTCGTTTAAAATTGAAAAATATTAAGCTATTACCTCCTGGAATCCGTGAAGTAAATGTTGAATCATTATTAAATACTACATTTACTGTCGAATATAAAATATCAGAAAATATTTTAGATAATTGTAAGCGTGTTATTAGATTTTATTCGGACTCATACAACGATAAAGAACAAAGTAATTTTTTATATTTGATAAAGTGATTTAATTTTATAATAATAATATTATAGGAATTGGTTTTAATAGAGAAGTAATAAGTTGTATTAAAATAATTTCCAATGAATTTAATCCACTGATGTATGAACACTCAGAAATACTATTTACAATTTGGTGGCGAAAATTCGGTTCAAAACAGCCAAGATGTTTAGGCACATCAAATTTTCGTTTTACAAATCTGTTAAATGTACCAAATTTTGAACAATCTAAAAAATTACAAATACAATCGTGTGCAGGTCGAATTCATGTAGCTGATTTATTTTGTAAGTTTACATTAGGCATTAATGGAGTACATTTTGGTCCAGAGCTAAAAGGTTAGTCAACTTATAAAACTTTAATTAATTTTTATTTAAAATAAAAATCATTAAATTAAAGCTAAAATTGATAATACATATTATCGTAATGCAAGTGTTTCCAAAATAAACACATTATTTTCGTATTATTCGAATTTATCTTGTAAACAACACAATAAATTACCTGAAAAGAAAATTCTCAGTGAAAGAAATTATATTGATAAAATAAAAACAATTCCAAATATTAGCAACAATACAAATAAATCAACAACATCTAGACCACTAGAAAATTCTAACGTTCCATCAGCAAATACACAATCTACTCAATCAACTGATCTCCAATTAAAGTTTAATTACAATAATGAGAAAGACATCAACCAATTGAAATCAGTCAGTAATAAAAAATGTGGAAGTTTTCGTTTATTACAAGGACTTTTATATGTTGGTTCAATAAAAAATCTCCCACCAATTAATAATGGTGGTTATTTTTTGGTTTGCCGTGCATTTTGGAAAGAAGATACAACATCAACTGAATTTGTACAATGTGATAATTTTAATTTCTTAGAGGTAAATAGTTTTGCTTTCAATATAAATAAAACTTACGATATTGCAATATTAAACACAGATATTTCCCGTAATAAACGATGAAAAATTCTTAGAACGTACTCGCAACAATCATTTAAAATTGGAAATTTGGCAAAAAACCGTCGAAACAAGTGAACATTTGATTGGAATAGTACGGCTACCTCTACATCAATTTTTTATAGCATTTCGTGATTCTGAATTAACAAACCATCTTTGTAGGGCAAAGGTATTTTAACCATTATAAAAAATAAATGTGTTATAAATAAGTAAATATTTTAGAATCCTGTAATCTCTATGGATGGTTGGGCACCAATTGTTGGTCCACTCAGTGGAACAACTTGTGGACAATTGCAAACTATATTGGCTGTGGGCACAGAAGAACAATTAGAAGATTTAAAAATAAAACGCGGTATCTCTTCAGAATCTGTATATATAAAATCAACAAATTCTGTACCAAAATTAAAACAGAATATTCAACAACAATCTAATTGCACTGCCAATGTGGAAACTAATATTAATAGTACATTTAAACCAACTGATAGTTCTGCTATTAGTATTGGGAAGCCAACAATAATTTCTAATTTATTAAATAATTTGCAACAAACTTTATCATTAAACGAATCATCATCGAATCCGAATCCAGAACAAAAAATATCATCTGTTCATACATCACATGTTAATAATCACGATCCACAAACAGTTAATTTTACTTCAGATTTACTAAATGTACTACAACAAGCTTTAGATGTGCCATTGCCATCTACCAGTAATTGCCTTACTGGTTTAATATCATCCATTACAAATAATACTATTTTAAAATCAAACATTTGCAAAATATTATTAGAAATTGAATCTGCTCTACATTTGTCACGAAATCCATTCAAATTAATTAATAAAAAATCTGGTTCACAAAAGCGTAATACAAATAAGGATAAACAAAATTTACGGTTTCCACCAAATGAAGAACCTAGTGCTTATGTTACATTTCAAGCAGTTGAGGGCTATGGACCGATGATTAAATCTCACGAAGGTATGGTATATGCAACAAATATAATTGAAAAATGTTCCAATCCATCATGGGCTAAAAGTTTTGAAATTGCTGTACCAATTGATATGTTGATTAATGTAAGTATATATCGTTTCCGAGTTTCACCGCAGACCTTTCACCGTGGAGCATTCACCGCGGCCGTTTCACCGTGAGCAGGTTCACCGCACGGGTGATTCACCGTGGACATGTTCACCGCGGACAAGTTTCACCTCGGACATGTTCACCGCAGACACCGCGGATATGGTCGCAATAATCAATTTAATTTATATTCAAATTTCCCCACCATTCGAGTTACCCAGAGTCAACCAACGTGGAGGTTGCGGGGAATGTGACTCCTCTTTTTTTTTTTCTTTTTTTTCTTTTTTTATAGTAAAATGGAAAGTAAAAAATTCATTCAAATTGAAAATATAAAAATATTCAATCATACAAAAATTAATATATAAAAAACTTAAAAATAAATTCATAATTGAATCAAAAAAAATTTAAAACTTAAATTAGAAGCAATTGCCCGTAAAAAAGCAATTGGTTCATATTTATCAAAATCGCGACAAATCCTTCTTAAGCGATCTGACAATTCAATATATTTTTTTTTTGTTGTACTTCATCACAGGCAAGGTGGCAAGGCTATTTGAAGCTCATTTTTACATTGCTCAGAGTCTAATACCTTTATGAAATGCTACAAACTAGGATGGTCTACACTCATTATTCCATTCAATGACTGATTCCAACCCTCAGAATCATTGTTGTTTTTTTTTCACCAAGCAATGTCAAGTTATGTACATTCCACTCAGAAATGGCAAATTTCCCAGGGTTTTTCGCTGGTTATTTACTGTTAGACGACCAACAATGTGTCTTCAAAATAATTATAAATAAATTTTGCCCCACTGGGTAACATATTATTAATGGTATATACATTAAAATATTCCACTACGCGCTGTGGAGGAACATAAACGAGGGCAGCTAACATTCTAAAATTCAAGGCTGTCATTTCATCTGTGTATTGCACTTTGAATCCATGTCTGCAGATATTCCTATATAAGGATTGTTTAAGATGGAAAAAGCATAAGAGAACTTCAATTCCGGGAAAAGCTCCTGAGAACGCATTAATTGCTGCTCTTTCAAAATCTAAATGGACCTTTTTCGGTTCCATTTTTTTGAATTGATTCAACAATTCTCCGTAAGTATTTTGTGTTTTATTAGAAAGTAGAGCAAACATTGCGGGTACTACGTGTTCCTTATTGTGGCATGAATAACATATAATTGGTAAAATAAAGGAGGAGTTACTCTAAAAGTGCCATCAGCAAAAATTATTTCTGATTCTTTCAAAAAATTTAAATTTTTAATAGTTCCAAATATAAGCATTCGATCATTTCCAGTGTTTTCAGCAGCACTATCATATAATAAAAATTGTTTACCTTTTGCCGTTGTTTTATATTTATCTGGTATAATTATATCTTTTATATTAGTTGGCATCAAATCGTAGCATTGATTGGCAACATTACGTATGTTAAGGGTTGAGCGCTTAATTGATCTAATTGTTGGCATTTCAACTGCCGTAGCAACCGAAATACTTGCAGCAGCATTTAAAATAATCCTTTGTGTAGAGCCAGGTAGTGAATCTTTAGCGTCATGTTTGATACGTATCATGTGTTTTTCATCTGAAACTCTAACTACATTGACCATTTAATTTTACCATTTTCCAAATGTATTCTAGCTCTACATTTTTCTTTTTGATATTTGGAACATTTCCAAATAATCTTTTCTCCAACTTTTCGTTGCAAATAAAAAACATATCCTCCTACCAACAATCTTTGGAAGATCTTTTACTTTTTATATATTCAAATTCCATTTTAAAAATTAACAAGTGGGATCATGACCAATAAATTAAAATAACTACACTATGTGTATGATGTGTATAATCATAAATAATCAAATGCACTTGTCGAATTTAAATACATCTTCATCGCGTTGACCGCGAATGTTCGCGGTGAATGACCTGTGCGGTGAACATGTTCCGCAGTGAAAGGGCCTAGACTCAATTATTTAACTACTACAAATATAATTTACAAATTAAATGTAGTATACCCAAGGAAGTCTAAAAATTAATATTATAACATTTTAGGATGAAAAACATTTCGTTTTAAAAGTTTGGAGAAAAGCTGTTACTTATTTATCGCTAAATCGTCTTATACCAACACCAATGGAAGATTCTATAATAGGATTTGCAGCAATTGATTTAACAGTTTTAATGGCCAGAATGCCTTGCATTTCTGGTTGGTTTAACATCGTTGATTTTAATGGTCGTATTAATGGACAGTTAAAAATTAATGTGAAGCCACTGGAAAATATTATGAAATTTAAAAATAGTAAAAATTGTTCACCAAAACATCCAATAAACTGCTTTGTGACCAGTACTCCATTTGTTGCTGATATTGACAGCAAAGAATCACAAACCAATACGTTGTCATTAACTTCAACAACTTTAAATTTGGATTTAAATAGGCAAACAAGTTTACCTACTAGTAATGGAGGCATTTCAGATTTAAAAAATACAATATTAAGTCGAGCAATAAAACGCAAATTTGCAGAACTTGAAGAAATTACACAAAGACTTCGAGTGAGACTCTTAGATGTAACTGGAGAATCTGAATTAGGATCTGGAGATTATAATACTTTTAATGATATCGATGATGACGCACAATTAGATGAATTTGAACAGGATTTAAATACTGCGTGCACTGAAGATAATAACGAAAATTTGAAGTCTTGTGAAATCGAATATTTTAATTCACAAGCAATTGCTTCCAGCAAAAATGTAGCAGACATAAGTAAAGGATATAAACATGATGTATCATCTCGTACTTACGTAACTGAAGAAGAAATACAAAGTAGTTCCAGTTCCAATGAACGAATTCAAATGATTTCGAATTTTTTGCAAAGAACGGAAATTAATACAAATAATGATTTTAAGCGCTCTGAAGATGGTATAGAAGATAAAGAATATTCTGGAAACAACGTTTAATATTTAAGAATCAAAGATTGTAACATAATATATCCCAAAACAAAGCAAGTTTTTTATTTATCTTAAGAATGATTTATTTAACTAGAACTATTCTGATCATTAACAATAAGCGCATAAATAAATTTGAGAAAAAGTAGTATTTTTATTAGGTTTAAATTTAATTAGCAAAGCATGTTGCTACATAATTTACTATACTGGAAGGCGGCGGAATTGATTTAGTAATATGATTTTCACATTTCAAAAAAAGAACGTATATATAATAAAACATCAAAATAATTACTTTTAAATGAAATCTAATTAACGAAGATATTTATATCGTTCAATGACAGCAAAAAACCTAATTATTCTGATCTCCCGGTTTGGTCCTTGGAAAGCTGAAAATGGATTGTTTCTTGAATAAAAAATTGTTTTTACATTTTCTAATAGATTAAATTTATAGGGACATAAATAACATTCATCACCTTTTATAGTAGGATCAAAAATTGTGCTTATCAACAAATATCTACAAAATGTTTAGCATATATGTAGGTATTAGATAAACGGTATTTTAATTGTATTTAATTGCAATTTTGTTAAAATTAGAAAATGTTACAACTTTTTAAATAATTCAATATCGTATTTTTCTTCATATGCTTTTAAACTGTTAACATCAAGTTCATTCACCTGAATTGAATTTATTCTAATCATTGTGTTGGGTGATCTATAAAAATTTATCCTCATATATTGCTTACGACGTTTTTTGCGAAAATGTGTTTTTGTATGAGTTAATGTCTTTTCAATTATAGTTGCATGAACACCGCAAATTGCAGGTTTTAAAATTGGACAACCAATTAATGTAAAATCATTACTACCAGCTAATAAAACTTTATCCAAACATATTCTATCACCAATCGCTGGTGGCCAATATCCCTCAATTAATATAATGTCTCCTTGCGTAATCTTAAATTGTTTTCCACACAGTTGTACAACGGCAAAAAGTCGATTTTCCTCTTCTGATTTTAATAAATGATTAATACATCCGAAAATTTGCATACGTTTTTCACTGAGTAATTTGGATGTTTCTTCTGATACGTTCTGTGGAGTAAAACTGGTATCTGGCAAAACATGCACTAATGGTCGAGATATCGAAATCGCACGAAATGAAACTAACATAATAAAAAGTTATAGCACAAAAATTTATTGTTGTAAAATTTAAAAAAAACTTACAAGCCAATTTATTTATTATAGTTGCTTTATTAATATTAAACGAAGCATTTATAAGAAATGACATGTTCGCTTCCGCATCAACATCAACTGAAATTAGTACGTTTGATTTTTCATATAAAATTAATGGTTGAAATACATGTGCGTTTTTTTTTGGTGCTTGTGAGACATGCTTTAAAGTTAAAGTATGTAGCAAAATTTAGAAATAGAGATATATCTTGCACCGGCGCAACGCAATGCGTTGCAGTCATGTAATTAGTTATATAGAAAACCGATTTATTCTAATGCAGCAAAGCATGCCTCAACGCACCCAAAAATAACAAGTAATAAGTAAAGTTACAACCAGACTGACGCGAGTTATAATTAAACAACATCTATACGATTATTATAATTATATTTATTTAATATTTATTTATTTATTTATATTTTATTATTTAAATCAACACGAATAATTGTTTTTTTATGTTTTATTGGATTTTACATTTGTCTCCGTCGGCTTATAAGTTCAGACTGAATTAGCAATTCGTTATTCAATTAAGAGGTTTTTACTTATAATTATTACATTTATGGTCGACAATGTAAATTATCGACAATGCATTATCTCACGGTTTTATAATTGAAATTTAAGGTTTAATATTATTTTAATTACTTTACTTTAAATTCTTAGCAATTTATAATTATTAATATATTTATTTTTACATAATTAAATTTTAAATATGATACTTGTGAGATATGGAAATAATTAAAAATTACACATATGATTTATTAAAAAGAATTATAATATAGTAATAAGAATATTAGGATATCAGTAATGCTGATATAACTCTCCCGCCCTAGAATATGGTCGTTATGTTTAGAATAAATATCATGATCATTCGTCAAACATTTGTAAATTTTGCATTGGTTGTTGTTGTTGCACTTCATTTGAATTTGTAGGTCTTGATTCTTGTAATTGCAGTATTCTTTTAGTAAAATAGTTTTTATTTTTGATGACGTAGATATTTACTGTAACCATAGCGATCACAAGTACTACTAGCATGCAAGAAGTTATAATCCATATATGTGACGATTCTTCTGAAGTGTTTTAGTAGAAGTGAGCAGTGAAGCACTAGCGTTTATGCCGAAGAAAACTTCAATATCAAGAAATCTACTGAATTTTAGAAGAGATGGATATGTACCACTTAACTTGCTACCAAATTTGTCACCTGAAAGGATATTGGTAGATTTTGAGAAAGCAGAGATGAATGCAGCCAGAATCGTTAATATAGTAATAAGAATATTACTTATTACGTTAATATAGTAATAAGAATTATAATATAGTAATAAGAATATTAGGATATCAGTAATGCTGATATAACTCTCCCGCCCTAGAATATGGTCGTTATGTTTAGAATAAATATCATGATCATTCGTCAAACATTTGTAAATTTTGCATTGGTTGTTGTTGTTGCACTTCATTTGAATTTGTAGGTCTTGATTCTTGTAATTGCAGTATTCTTTTAGTAAACTAGTTTTTATTTTTGATGACGTAGATATTTACTGTAACCATAGCGATCACAAGTACTACTAGCATGCAAGAAGTTATAATCCATATATGTGACGATTCTTCTGAAGTGTTTTAGTAGAAGTGAGCAGTGAAGCACTAGTGTTTATGCCGAAGAAAACTTCAATATCAAGAAATCTACTGAATTTTAGAAGAGATGGATATGTACCACTTAACTTGCTACCAAATTTGTCACCTGAAAGGATATTGGTAGATTTTGAGAAAGCAGAGATGAATGCAGCCAGAATCGTATTTCCATAGACTGATATAAGATGCTGTTATGTTCATTTGGCCCAGAGTATAATAAGAAAAAATAGTTCTGTTGGTCTATAAATTACATTTGAAAACAACCTGGATATGAAGTTAAAGCTGAAATCATTAGCAGCATTTTTTAATTCTGTAATTTAAAAACCCATAATTGGGTATATTTTTTATCCTGTAATATTTAGTTAATAATAGTCGGTAATTAATAAACAATAATGTTTACCTTTTTGCCCAAAAAATTCCCATTCACAGTTTATATAATATTTATGTACCTCTTTACTAAAACAAAATTCATTGTAAAATAAAATCTTATTTTAATAAATAATATTTACAATAATTTTTAAATATAAAAAATTCGTGTACGAATTTTTCTATGTGGGCATTTGTCTACGTGGGCTTTTGTCTATGTGGGCATTTTTCCTTGTGGGCATTTTTCCTTGTTGGCATTATTCTGTGTGGGCATTAATCATGTGTGCAATACTGTCTGTGGGCAATTTTCTGTGGGGAATTTTCGTGTGGGCATTTTTCGTGTGGGCAATAATCACCGAATCGCCTATGTATAATTCTGTGTGTGTTTGGTTGATTATGTAAAAGTGTGAACAAATCCCCAAATTTGTTAACCTCAGAGATTTTTAGGTTTGTTTTGATAAGAATATTTTTAATATATTATGTATGGTTGTTGTTGTAAATTTTTTTTTCTAATCGAGAAAAACCGTGCATGGTCAGCAGCATTTTGTTTTGGTGATGTTTAATACCACCACTATGATAAAAGTTTATTTTTTTATTTTTTTTTACTTTTTTTGGTGATATTTAAACTTAATCTGACCACCCTAATCGAGGAAAATCGCGCATTGTTAGCACCATTTTGTTTTGGTGATATTTAATAGTTAAATATTCTCTCTTGTGTGTTGATGGGGTCACATGCTTTGAGAATAATCTCTTGAAAAGTATTTAATTAAATTAAATAAATTTAGTTTAAAATAAATAATATAAAAACAAAAAAAAAAAACAGAAAAAAAAGAAAAAATATTTAAATAGTAAAATAAAAGAAAAATTAATTAACATAAAAAAAAAATATTATATTATTATTATTTTGTATTATTAAATTTATACTCGGCAAAATGAAATGTAATTTGTGTCATTTAAAAATTGAAAGACTGGATCTAAAAATTTAATGTCAAAATTGTAAAAAGTACTATCATGGAAAGTGCGCGAATTTAGAAAAGAGAGAAATTGATTTTTTTGATAAAAGTGAACAAGGCTATAAATGCAATAGCTGTATTAATTTAAGGAGAAAATCAATTTCATCAGCTCAAAGTCCAGTTATTATTAACGTTACTTCAAATGACTCACCCTTTTCACAAATTCAGCAACAACAACAACAACAGAAGTAGGTAAACAAAGCGGGTTCTACCCCACCTTCCAACAAACCCCATAATTTGTTAAAAATGCTTGTTTTTGTGAATTTAATGAGCACGTTTTATTTTATTAGCACGTTTTAGTGTGTCGAGATGTTTGGTGACGTTAATTGGATATTGGGGGAGGGTGATGTGTGGTGGGTTGGGTGTGTGGGTTGGTGTGGGGTTTTTTTTGATAGTGGTGTGAGGGTTTGGGTCTGTGGTTGTAGCTGAAACATGTTGCAACATGTTGGCTAATTTTATTAGAACATTTTTTTAAAATGTAAGAGTTTATGAATAACTTATTTTTCTTATCAGTAATAATAAAAGTTGTGGTTTATGAATGAATGAATGTTGTTAGTGTTTTTTTTTTTTTTTTTAAGAAATTATATTTTATGTTTTGCTATCAGAGTTTAGATCAAGGTCATTTTTACTATAAGATTTTAGATATTAAGGTAATTTTTTTACTAATTTAAGTATAAACCTATACCTCAATGGATTATTATAAATATAAAAGTAATTTACTATAAATGAACAGTAAATAATTGATAGAGGTATCGTAAAGATGTTTTGGTGTGAAAATATATACCATGCACATAAATATTGTGTTTGCATTAGGAAATGGAAATCCTTTAAAATAGTTAATGTAAAAATATTTGGTTCTGTGTTAGAGATTTGGGCAACTCCAAATTCTGGATAAGGTTTTATTACTAGCTGTAAGAAACGGTGAATCATTACCAACATATCTGAATTGGGGTATTAAATTTCTTGAATGGCAACATGTTCAATTTGAAGTTTTGGGTGATGATATAGGAATAGTCGGAGAAATAAATAATATAACCAATGAGAAAATTTTTTTCAAAACAAACCAGTTTCCAGATGACTGTCCATTCGCAGTAGAAAATGATTGGGAACTTCTTTCAAAGAAGGAGAAATCAGAATCAAATTTGGCATCATTATCTCTTACTACTACTATCTCTATATATAGAAAAGCTGACAACATAGTTTTAGATAAAAAATCAGAATTGATAAACAGGCTTAATAATGCATTACTACAATTAGAGGATGTGAAGAAAAACTTTGATGCTAGAAATGCTAAATATATGCGAGAGAGAATTATAGACTTAATTGACAACTTGAACACAATGAAAATAGTTTACATACAAAAAGAAAATAATACCATTACAGATGATGATGTTTTACGCATATTAGTATTAGTGGAAGTTTTCAGGGCTTCTTTTGAAGCTCATTTACAAAAGAAGCAAGAGTTACAAACAAATTAAATCATCATAACATAAAAAAAATTATTCTACAAAATATCATTGAAGAGCTAGCAACGATCTTTGAATCTAAAGAAGCTACCAATATGAAGAACCTTCTTGCACCTTTTTGTATTTTAAGTTTGCTTCTTATTAAGATTTATGCAGCTCCTACTAATAATATTAAATTAGATATTGAACATAATGGAGATGCTCAATTTAATGTGTTACTTCCAAATAATGAAACAATACAAATACGCTTATCTATACAACTTCTAAAGCGAATCAATTCACATGACACTGAAGATAATGATACAAGAACAACACCAACAACAACAATAACAACAACCACAGCACCACCAGAATTTGATGGACAAGTTACAACAAATTCATTAAGTGAGGAATCATCAAAAATTGATTATGTTACTGTTGAAGAAGCGATTGAAGCTTTTAGACTTGATTTAATTAAAAAAGAAAAAGATATTTCAGGCATTATCGAGAGTGAAAATATATTTTATAGACATTTTAAACTTGTATATGATGATACCAAAGAAATTAAATTGAAATGTTCATATGATAGCAATTTTAAAAGACGATCGTTGAAAATAAAATGTTTTGAATATAAGGAATTTGATAGTGAAAGAATTTCAAGTAATGGTGAAATTGAAAGATTTACAGCATATGACACATCGCATAGATCGGATTTCCAGATAATTGATTTGAAAAAATTGAAACAAGAATATTATATGGATATAGCTTAAATATAAAAAAAATGCTTTATATATATAAATTAAAAGAAATATATCATTACAAATGATTTAGTTTTACAATAATTTTATTAATTCTGAAATGTCAATAGACAAATTTGGACGTTCAGGTGAGCGGAGGGGGAGAAAACCTTTACGAGGTCTGCAGGGTGAAGGATTTGATTTAACGGCTGATGGTGATTATGATCTGAAAAATAAACGAGTAATAAACGTTGCTCAACCTATAGAAAATTTTGATGCTGTTTCAAAACATTATGCTGATAGTGAAATTGATAAAGTAAAAAGAGAGTGTGGTGAATCTATAAATGAAATAAAATATGACATTAAAAATTTGTTAGAAATAAGTTCTCAGATAACGTTTTTAAAGGGTGAAATAGAGAAATTGGAACATTTTTGTAGATCTGTTGATAAATATGTACATAAACACATTTAAAGTTGTTTTAAATTGTAGTAGTAAACATGAATATATTTTAAATATGTAATTTATAAAAAAAAATGAATGAAATACAAAAAATTTTTTTTTTTATTTTATAACATTAAAATTATGTTTTATTTATCATTGTATGAATTTCAGTTTACAATTATTTTTGTTTTTTATATGGGATTGAACATTTATCCCCAGTTGATGATGGTGATGACGATGATGATGATGATGATGATTGCTGCTTTGGACAAGTGTAACAAGATTTTGCAGATGTGCAATATAATTTATATTGATATTCTTTATTTTTACTCATATTCTTATCCTCATTCAACAATTGCTTTTTGTCGCTCATTCTAATTTTATGATCCACTGTGTTCAATAAATTTATTCGAACTAAACTAATGAAAAATTTTATTTTTTAGAGAACTTAAATCCAAATTTATAATTTTTTCGAAATGTGTAACCATTAACTCTGTCAAGTATAAGTATATTTCACACTAATACATCATTCTTGTTTATCCATGAATTTTGATTAGAAGGAAATCCAAGCCATTTCACAAAAACTTTGTCACCCTTGGTTTTGATTATTTTTTCAACTAAATATATACTAGGATGTTTCACTTTTTGTAATTCATGTTCATAGAACCCTCCTTTAATGGGGTGCCCTTGATAATCTTCTAATAAGTAAGTTGTTGGATTTGTTAGCTGTCTTTTAGTTATCTTGAATATTTCAGCTGTCCAGTTGGGTGTATAGCCTTTCTCAAAAACATGTTTAAACTTGCTCATTCGAACTGATTCACCAACTTTAAATTTTGCAAATGGTGCAATTTTAATGTGATTGTAAACTGTAGATAATAATATTTTTTCATCTTTTTTGGTGATTTCAGCAGGTTTTCGTTTAGTTGTTCTGTGAGTACAATGATTATAATCATGTACAAGTTTCTGAATCATAGTAATCCATTTATAGTTTCCATTAAAACTGAATTCTTTCCACATTTTTTCCTTTATTGTACGATTAAAACGTTCAACAATTGAGGCTTTCAATGAGCTGAATGTTGAGTAATGATTAATCTTATATTTCGCAATAGAATTTTGAAAGATTTTGTTAAAAAATTCTTTACCATCATCAGTTTGTAAGTTTTTAGGCTGCCTATTTGAATTTATGAAAATTGTGTTAAACGCTTCAGTAACATTCACACCTATTTTATTTTTTATTGGAATAGCCCAACCCTATTTTGAAAATGTATCAATTACAGTTAGTAAGAATTTATATCCATCATTTTCAGCAGCATATGCACGCATTTCTACAAGATCAGCTTGCCAAAGATCATCAAAACCTTTGATTATAACACGACGCCTCTTAAAGTTTTTTCTAGCAGGTTTATGTAACTCCTCAACAACCTTTCTCTTGCTCATAATTTAGCTGTATGTAATATTATTGTTGATCTTTATAAACTTCCAAATTAATTATTGAATGCTCTAAATTTTGTAATATTTCAGTTATTTTTAAATTCTCAGCATTAATATATGTCATTAAACTATCATATGTATCATCAATAGATTTTCGTAGTAATATACTGTACTTATTAATTGCATCTATTTCATTATCTATGTATTCCTTTGTTGCAGCATCTTTAAGGTGTATTGGTTTATTAATATTAACAAGACGTTTAAATTGTATGTCGTAGTCTCCATCAGATGTTAAATTAAATCCTACTCCTGGCGGGGCTGAAGTGATGATTCTTTCATTATTCTCACTTCGACCAAACTTGTCGATAACCATTTTGTTTATGATAAAAAATTAACTTTGAATGTTCTTTTATTCAACTAGACCTGCCTCCTTAAGTTCCTCGATTATTGAAATAATTTCATTATTGTGATTATTATTTCCAGCTTCTTGAGATGCAATCAAGAGTCTCAATCTATCAACAAGTTCATTTGGATCATCCCAATGAACATACTCTATAGGTTTGGTTGAAAATTGCATATCCAATGGCAATCTTTTTCTTTTCGATAGGTATGTATAGGTATGTATTATACTTATGTGTCATTAGTTTTTTAATGATGTTCACATATTTCAATCCTCTATGCCCTTTTATTTGTGAATAAGAATCATTTGGGTTTTTTAAATGAGCATTCGTCAGTAATAATATTTTTTTATACTCATTCAAATCATCTTCAGTATATAGTTCTATCTGTGGATTATTGCTAAATATCAATTCATATAAGCCCTCTGTTTTTTTAAAAACCTTATTATCAATGTGTATATCACCAGTTTTATCATCAATGTTAAAGGTAGATTTCCCCATTTTGCGTATATGGTTTTTATCGAAATAAGGTCCATATGCATCATTAGAACCAATTTTTTTTATTGAGACAGTCTGTGGTGAATTACTTTCAATATTACTTTTTTTGCTAGGCGTTTCATAATTTTCGCTAGCATTGAATGTTAAAGTTGAATTCGGTGTTGACGTTTTAAAGCTTTCGAATATCAAACTCTGGGGTTTAAAATATTCACGTTTTTCTTCTTTTATTGTAGATTTTTCTTCTTTTGTTTCGGGTTTTATTGTTATATCATTAGGTATTTGATTTTCAACCACTTTTATTAATTCTTTTAGAGGTTTTACTATAGGTTGGAAAGTTTTTTCCAATTCATCTCCTTTAGAAGTTTGCCCAGTTTTTAAAATAGCATATTTTCGTTTCAAAGCTTTTTGTGCTTTTATCATCTCTCCAAATACTTTTTGATTCATTTTTTAAGATGTGCTAATTAACTTTTAAATTAATATTGATTAATCTCGCACACTACTGATTGCTTACACTCACCCCCATCAACTAATTCGATCCTCTCTAATGAGATCACTTATAAACTGCAACAGTTATTGATTCGACTCCTCTGATCTGTTCACTTATAAACTGCTACAGATCCCTAATCAGATCTCTTATTTTTCTTCTTCAATCAATAGAAATTCATCAAAGTTCTTTTGATATCTCCCTTTATTACACAATCTGTTTTTATTAATAAATAAAAATCCATAATCATTTTTCCAACATTTTTTACACACATCTTTGAATTGATTAAATGTCATATCAGAGTTTACGTGATCATTGTAAATATGTCGCAGATTTAAATCATCTTGTTTGAATAAGATTATGAAATTAGCATTATCACGAATTAAATGTTTAGGACTATGAGTATAAGATTGACATAAATAAAAACTATCAACACCATTATGTCGGCCCATACAAAAATATGATCGTATATTATTTTGCTTTTCACAAGCAACATCATCAAAAATAAATATTGAATTCTTTTTAGCTTCCGAGGGTTCCATTATTTCACAATTATTTGAAAATTCATAGTAACCCATTCCCCTGATAGAAGTTATCAATTTTCTTAAATATTCATATTTAGGCTGATGTAATGATTTTGAATATATATAGATATTTTCAAAGCATAATCCATTGGAGTCTAATAACATACTTAATAAGACATTGGTTTTACCACAATTTGAAGGTCCTACTATTAACCCTCGTATGTTATTAGGTAATAAGACACCATGTTTACTTTTTTCAACACCTGATCCAACAGTTTCATCAAAATTTTTGATTTTAATTTTAACATGTTGCTTGACAAACTTCATCCTTTTAACTATTTCAAAAATCTTAATAAGTGCGAATTATATAACTAAATTATTTTTCAAAATAAGTTTAATCATAAAATAGCCTTCAATGGATTCAAAGATATAAATTATGCTTAATTATCGTTCTGTTAATAGCGAAAGGGATGTCAAAAGAGGAGGAGGTGTTTTAAACTCTCTAATAAATAATTTACCAGTTGAATTACATTTGCCAGGATATAATTATTGCGGACCAGGAACTAAACTTAAAGAACGATTAGCTCGTGGTGATAGAGAGGTGAATCAATTGGATGAAGCTTGTCGAGAACATGATATAGCATATTCTATAAATAAAGATATAAATAATAGACATACTGTACTGCTGATAAAATTTTAGCAGAAAGGGCTTGGGGTAGAGTAACTGGAAAAGATTCCACTTTAGGTGAGCGTGCTAGTTCTCTTTTGGTTACAAACGCCATGAAAGCAAAAGTAAAACTTGGTATGGGTGTTATGAAAGGAAAAACTAAAAAAAAAAAGCAAAACCAAAAATCGAAAAAAGCGAAAAATACGAAAAACTTCTGATATAAATTCCTTTAGAGATGCAGTACAAGCTGCTAAAATAGCTGTTAATACTTCAAATCCTTCAAATCAAAAAGAGTCAATAAAAATAGCTCTTTGAGCTGCTAGAAAAACTACTAAAGGTAAAAATCGAAATAGGATCAAAGTACCAAGATTCTTACCAATACCGAAAATGGGGGGAGTTCTTCCTTTTTTAGTGCCATTATTCGGTGGCCTTTCCGCTGTTGGTGCTCTTTCAGGGGGAGCTGCAACAATAGCGAAAGCGGTGAATGATGCTAGTAATGCGAAAAAAGAGCTAGAGGAAAAACGTAGGCATAACAAAACGATTGAAACTATTACACTCAATGGTAAAAATGGTGATGGATTGTACTTAAAACCACATAAGAAAGGATTGGGACTATTTTTAAAACAACAAAATCAATCAAAAAACTTTTAAAGCTGCTACCTAATCGACCACTAACTAATATAGATTTACTAAAGTTTGGAAAACATTTACCACATTTTCGAGGTGTTTTTATGCGTGATGATCTGCCTTCTAAACCATGGAGCCTTGAATGTGGTATAATAAACTTGGATAATTATAGCGGAAGGGGGACACATTGGGTGGCATATTACAAAAACAATAAACTTGCACATTATTTTGACAGTTTTGGAAATTTGAGACCACCAATAGAAGTTGTGAAATATTTAGATGTTAATAATTTATTGTATAATCATAATGAAGAACAAGAATTTAACACATATATATGCGGACATTTATGTTTCAAATTTTTATTAGAAAATGTTACAAAAAATATGTATAATATTAATAAAAAAAAATTAATAAAAGAATGATATGTTTTAAAAATTAATCATTTGTTATCAATACATCATGTCATTAACATTAACTCTCAACGATAATAGTTCTTTACTCACTTCACGATATTTTCCGCCTATTGATTTAAAAGGAAATTATGTGTGTGGATTAGTAGATTTTCAAACATATAATTCAATACCAAATGTAGATATTGATAATAATATGTTTCATATTGGTGATAAAATCATCACAATACCTGTAGGATCTTATGAAATTGACGATATAGAGAGGTATATTCGGAAGGCATTGGACATAGATGATAATATGAAATCAGATTCGTCAGATCAAGGAACCTTTAATTTGAAAGCAAATAATAATACTTTAAAATGTGAAATTTATTCTGATATAGGAGATATTGATTTCACCAAAGAACTGAGCATTTGTAAGCTCTTGGGTTTTAGTAAACAAAAATTACTAAAAAACCAATTGCATACATCTGATCTATATGTTGATATAAATAGAGTTAATACTATACGAGTTGAGTGTAATATTATTGACAGAACTTATATAAATAACCAGCAAGCTCATATATTGCATGAGTTTTCAATTAAAGTAAGTCCAGGATATAAAATTATTGAAGTACCATTGAATGTCATCTATTTGCCTGTAAACGTTGAACGATTAACATCATTAATTTTAAAATTAGTTGATCAAGACGGAAATTTATTGAATTTTAGAGGAGAGAATATAACAGCCAGATTACATTTGAAGCTTCAAACATGATCGTATATAACCAAGAACATCCTACTAATAAAGGCTTAAGTAATATTGATCTTAATTTCAATCATAATCAGATGGTCAATCCACATGGTCACAGACTAAGGAACTTAAAATTATTAACACAACAAAATCAACAATTTTTACAATCAATTGGATTAAAACTGAAGAGAAAACAATGAAAAATATAACAAATAGCTTTCAAGAACCAATATTTGATGAAAATATTACAAATTCACAATGGCATAGTTATTCACCATTTTTGAATTCATTCCAAAATAGTGATATTATACGAATTGCTATACAGAATCAAAATATAAATATACTACCATCAACTAGTTTACTCTATATAAAAGGTATACTTTCTAAATCAGTTGATGGCGCAGCTGTTACTAAAACTAAATTAATTAATAATGCGGCAGCATTTCTTTTTGATGAAATTCGATATGAAATTAATGGTAAAGAAATTGATCACAATCGAAATGTTGGTATAACATATTGTTTAAAAAATTATATTTCTTTGAATACTAATGAAAGCAAAGCTCTATACAATGGAAGTTGGTCTCCATCAGGTTCAATTGATCTTAACGGATTTTATTTTAATTTTTGTATTCCATTGAAAAGATTATTGGGATTTGCGGAAGATTATATGAATATTATACCAAATGCTAGACATGAGTTAATTCTTACTCGTGCTAGAACAGATGACAATGCTTTAATTACCACTGATGAGGAAGAAAAACCTAAAATAACATTATCAAAAGTCCAATGGAAAGTACAACACATATCTCTATCAGATACAATGAAATTAAATTTATATCAATGCATTAACAATGGGGAAACAATGAAATTAGCTTTTAGGAATTGGGATCTATATGAATATCCATCATTACCAATAAACACCGCTCATCATATTTGGAATGTAAAGACTACAACGCAATTGGAAAAACCACGATTTATAGTTGTAGCTTTTCAGACTGAAAGGCAGAATAAAGTAAAGGTAGACTGCTCAAAATTTGATAATTGTGGGGTGACTGATATAAAATTATATCTTAATTCGGAATCTTATCCATATGAAGCTTTTGGAAAAAACCGTTACGCTTTAGTTTATGATGCATATGCAAACTTTCAAAAAAAATACTACAATAGAGTTATAGCAGAACCATTACTGACTTGGGGTGAATTTAAATCATCTGCAATGATTATAGTAATAGATACACGTTATCAAAATGAAAATCTCAAAACTGGACCTGTTGATGTTAGAATTGAGATAAAAACAGCAGATGGAGTAGCGAAAAATACATCAGCATATTGTCTAATGCTACATGATCGTTTAGTTCACTACAATCCATTAAGCTCTGAAGTTAACAAAATCATTTAAATGAATTCATCATACTTAATAATTGATATTCAAGGCTTCAGAGATGATAAAAATAAGTTTATTTTAAAAGAAATTGCAATACTCTCTTCAACTGGTGAATTACAGCACTACATTATAAGACCTCCATATGGATTCCATTTACTCTCAGCTAACACACAAAACACAAACAGATGGCTTGAGAGAAACCATCATGGATTTCAATGGAGTGATGGAGTTACATATTTTCGTGATGCTATTAATCATATAAAAATTATGCTAAATGCACACATTAAAATATATGTTAAAGGATTTGAAAAACATACATGGATTTCCAATACTTTGAAGCATACAAATATTATAGATTTAGACGATAATAATTCTTCAAATATCAAAACTTTAAAATCAAAATATGGGATACAAATACCTAAATGTTTGGTTAATCATTCTGGTATATGTGCAGTACAAAATGTTTGTTTATTTAAAAAATCTTGAATATTGCAACCTGAAACATAATCCTATGTATTATATAGAATAAATAAAACTATTAAATTTTAAATGATTGATTTTTTTGTTTATTGAACAAGTTATAAATCCTTAATACTATAGTGCCCCCATGCCAATGTATCAGTAGTTTCATTAATAGCATATCTTTTATCATCTTTGGAACTTAAAGCTATTTTATTTTGATTTATTGTAAATACTTTATGGGAGTCTGAAGTTATTTGACATTGCCTCCTACTTATCATACAATTATTTTGAAGACAATTTAAATAATCATCAAAATTTATTGTCTGCTTTAAAACGGATGTTTTTAACCCTTTAGCCTTTTTGAAAGCATCTTTATTATTTATTCTTATACTATACATCTTAGACTTTAATCCTACAAATTCAGTCATGATTTCACCTTTATTCTCATCCTTCATTAAACCTGCTACTTTTACTAAGGGTATGTTAAATATGTTATTCTGCGGATAATCGCTTAATCGTGTACAATAGTTTAACATTATTTTTATTTTTTTTCTTAATGTATTCATAATGAAAATCATATAAATTCGTTTTAGAAATATCTAAGACACTCATTCCTATATAAATAGGTTTATTCATTAATATTTGTGTTTTTAATAATTCGATTGCAACCAAATTTTTGTTAAACACTGTTCTACTATGAAAATTTGGTTTAGATATCATTACTTTAGCACCATATCTACCATCCCATTTTGTTAATAATTTAATGTTACTATATTTTCGCACATTTTCAATGGTTTTGCCAAATATTGCGTTGTTCAATGTTTTATACAAATTTTTTTCATGATCATTTTTGGCACTAGTTCTCATTAAAGTATTTAGCTCCATATATGGTTTAATCCAAGGTTTTTGATTGAATTGTAGAATACGATGTATTTTTTTTAAAACTAATCCATTTTTTAAACATTGTTGTAAAGAAAGATAATGTATGACATAACGCCTTTTTGGTGACAAAGTTGTTAAAAGTTTCTTAGTTTTACAACCTGGTGCTGGTGGTATATCATGTAATGAACAAAAAGGTAGATCACTATGATTATCATGAATTTCTTCAGGATAATCTAAATCGACTTCTAAAATATATCCTACATCAGAATCATTGCTAATGCTTGACAAATTAAATGATTTGATATCGTTTTCATTTAACCATGTAAAAGTATCTGTTGGCAAATATTGTGACATGGCCCAACCATATAAATTATTAACATCAAAATACATTAAATATTTTGTTTCATCTGTAGGATCATAATTTTGCATGTACTTATTATTTGCTTTACTGTATTAGTTAGAACATTGACTAACTCCCCCCCTTATACCTCTTTCTACAAATAATACCATATCAATATCTGTTAATAATTCCAATTTAATTTCTGTGTACTTTAGCATTGCATCCCAAGTAAATCCTGGTAATGTATAATAGTTAACTGGATCTAATTTATAAGTTTGTATACAACATTTTCTAAAGTTTTCGAATACATCTGCCAATAATAATACATCAGTTTTGAGATATAAATCAGAATATTCGCCAATATTTTTTATATGAAATATATCCCATATTTTGTTTGCATGAATATAATCCTCTTCTGATATATCTTGATTATTCAATTTACTGTAAAAATCTTCTTTAGATGGTAAGTTAGAATTGGTTAATTTTGCCCATGAATCAATGAAATCATACGGAAAAACGCCCTTTCGAGTCAATAAATTGAATTTGTAATCGTTGAGATGAAACCATTCTTTTTTTGTTATTTTTAATTCTTTTTTCGGTAGATATGATGCTAATTTATCTAATGATGTACCCAAAAATCTTAAAGAATCAATAAATTTTAATTTAATATTACTTCCTTCAATATGTTTTGTAAATGAGATGTATTTTTCTTTTGTTATAGGTAAAATATTTATTCTTCCTTTAAAAGTATTAGCTAATGCATTTATGATAAAATGTGCATCGTATCCTGATAAGTTGTGAAATATTACAGGTATAGTTCGGGAGCATTTATAATCTAAATTACAAGTTCTATGTGCTGCCCCTCTATATTTGCCTGTTAAATGACAATGATCTTTCACTTTTTCATCAACACCAGTATAATGTTTTTCACATATATGACATGATAATGCATTATCATGTTCATATTGCTCAGTTGAAGTTAAAAGAATCATTGGTTTTATATCATTATAGATATTTTCAATATTTTCAGATATTTCTTTTAATTCTCGAGCAAACCATACTTGACAGTCCTTACCAGTGTATGCTTTATAGTAAGACTTACTGTCATCAAAGGAACATTTTACATAATAGCCAATACTATAAGCTTCGTGTTCTTGATACTTAAAAGTATTTAATTCATTATCATCATTTTGAACACGCTTTAAAATTGATTCTAAATCTGCATATATGCAAAACGGAACTTCAAGTTTATAATTATAATTTTTAAATGAAATCCATTTAGTATCCTCTGTTGGTAAATTAACTGTGCAAGTATTTTTGGTTTCACAATCTACTGTATGTAATTGTAATAAATTATCATTTTTAAAGTAATCAAGACATCTATCACAAATATATTTAGTTTTTTTATTATTGGATAGTTGTGAACTCACCAAGCGTGATAAGTTTTTAATCCAACAATAGTGATACTTATTTATAGTATCATTATCATCATCATCGGCATCGGCATCATCATCATCATCGGTATCATTATACTCGCTATTAGTATCATCATCATATGTATCTTTTTGGTTTAGATAATTATATTCCTCTTGAAAAAGTAAAAGATTTACATGTTTATCAATTTTATGCTTCGTTAAACGCAGTGGTACTATTAAAAATTTATTATAACGTTTTTCCAACATAAATAAGTTTATTGACAAATTATTATTACGTTCGAATTTGTCAATTTGATTAATAGGTGTGGGAAATGTTATACCATCTAAATTTAACACTGTAGAATAGGGTGGATATTGACTAATTCTCTCTGTATGTGTCTTTGCTGGATAAAGTGCTGAAACAACTGCCCAAGCAAAACATTTATTATCTATATTTTCAATATTTATGCATGCTTTTTTTTACATGTATTGACTTAGGTAAATTTATATACGTGGACCCCGAAAATCTTTCATTTTTATTTCCATTTATTACCAAATTTACAACACGATGAAGGCTCCAACCACTATCTCTTTCCTGGAAATCTTGGAGTTTACTTAATATGGGTTCTCTTATATTCTCTAAGAAGTGTTGTTTGACATCGTCTTCTCTTTCCAAGGTTTTATTTTTGGTGTTGAAATGCTTAATTTCGTTTATTATGTCATTATTTTTTTTGATAATAAATTCTGCATTTAACACAGCATTTAATTTAATGGTGTTATGCTTTTTCAATAGCGTAGCTATTTCTTTCTCAAAGACAGCTGCAGCTGCTTCCATGAAATATTCTACGCCTTTGTATGATAAGTTGGTGATAACACAACTTTTAATTCTTCCAGCAAATGCTGATTCAAATTCAGTCCAAACAACATGGTTTTGAATTAGAGCATCCAATCCCGTGATCCCGAGAACCGGGATCCCGAGAATACCGGCTTATTTGTGGCACCAAAATCCCGGTGCTGAGAATCTTCGAATCCCGGGATTTCGGTACTAACTACTTATATGTGAAATTATGCGAAAATATTCAAAATAATCAAGAAGAATTGGAGTCTCTACAAGAAAAACTGGACAGAACAATTAGTCAAGAAACTAATTCCAAAATTGTACCAAAAACGACTAAAACAGCAAACGATATAGTAAGTATTGTCAAAAAAGAGCTGGCAGTTTTCGAGGCAGAAGGTTGTCGCGGATCCATACTCGAAAAAACTTACAACTATTTGAATTCTGTACCACCTACCAGCGTAGAATCGGAACGAGTTTTTTCCGGATGTTCAATAGTTGCAACTAAAATTAGATCATCATTAAATGATGAAAGCTTGGACATATTGTGCTTTCTTCGAACACATTTTAAACTTGCTAACAACTAAATTTATTAATTATTTTGTATTTCTACTAAATTCTATTCTATTTTGTATTTCATTTTTAGTTTTAGTTTTTATTTGATTTATTATAATAAATTTTTTGATACATATATACATTTTTGTTTTAATATATTTCAGTTTCAGAGTTCCCTTCAGTGCCGGTGCCAGTACCGGGAACCCGGTACTGAAAAAATCTAGTACCGAAATCCCGGGATCCAAAAAATTGACCGGTGTTGGATGCTCTATTTTGAATCATACCACTTCCATGATTTAAATTATTCTTTAAACACTCCCTCTTGCTGTTAAACGTTATTAATTGCCCTTCAATTTTACGTTTGGATCCTACTGATAAACCTTTACTTTTTAAATTATTTCGTAATAAATTTATCGTTTTATCAGTTTTATTTAGTTTCGCTATAATCTTCTAGGAAAAAGAAAAAGAAAAAAACACGATTCATATTTTAATATAACATATATAATTTTTTATTCAATTATTTCTTTGAAACATTTATTTATTTTTTTGTTAATTAAATTGCCAAAAAATTCTTAAATATTATTTTTAATTTTAACAAAATATAAAATAAAATAAAAAATTAATTAATTAAGTACATTTCTTTTCTTTTTCTTGATTTCTTCTACTGGAACATCCCAGTCGCTATCGTCATCTTCATTATCAAGTTCAACAACTTGAACCATTCGTTGACCTTCTTCGAAATCGTCTAAATGTTGATCCGAATCATAGTCCAGCTCTACAAATTTTATATTGGCTGATGAGCCATAATGAGATGTACTCATTATTGCAAAATTGCCATTATTTATATCAGCAATGTCCTTATCGGACATTACTTTGTACATAGCAGGTAAAAATACTCGAAACTTACTAAAGTCAGCTATTATTCTGAAGCCGTATTTTGTGTTTATCCTACACAATTTTTTTATTGTGTAGGATTTATTTAATTTTAACTCGGTAATTTTCTTTGTTTGCAGCATTCCTGCGCCGCCTATATTATTTAATTTTTTTATTAAATTTGAAGACATTTTTTTTTTTTTATTTTTAATATTATGCTAACAAATTAGAAATTAGACTGATGCTAATAATTAATATTTTTAACCTTTTATAGTAATTTCTTATCAAAATATATATTTTAATTAATTCATAAAAAAATCTTTTGTTAAATAATATTGCGGTTAAATTGATATCCATACTCATAAAAAATCTTTTTTTGTTCACATAGTCATATTGTTAAATAATATTGTGGTTAAGCTTATATCCATTCTAAGCTTGAATGTGAACTTTGATAAGGAAAATAAAGAAATTTGATTTTCTCACGCATAAATTACCATTTAAATTTAAAAGTAATTATCAACATTGTGGCTTAGAGAATATCCTGTTTTCAGCTTTAATAATTATTTGAACACATAATAATAATGATTTAATATTTCCAGGCGATAAGGAAAATTTACCCCAAAAATAATTTTTTTTTTTATATTATACTAATTACTTATTTTTCCTTTATTAAATTATGTAAATACTTTTAAAACTATATAAACTGATAATAATGTTATTAAAGAATACTTTACTCTACCACTGTTATTATTACATTTATCATAAATTCGATATTTATTAGTTATTTGGATATTTGATGAATCAGTTGCCAAGCCAGTTGATGAATCAGTTGTCAACTCAGTTGATGAATCAAGTACCGGTGCAGTTGGATCAGCTGTTGTTGATTCAGTTATAGATTTTGTTGTTATATTAGATGCAGGTTCAGTTGTTAAATTAGCTGTGGATTCAGTAATTGAAGTCGCATATTTATCAGTTGTTGGGCTAGTTGATGAATCAGTTGCCAAGTCAGTTGATGAATCAATTACCGATGCCGTTATAGATTCTGTTGTTAAATTAGCTGATGATTCAGTAATTGAAGCCACACACAGTACAGCAATGCAGAGTGTTGAGAATAATTTCATTATAAATAATATTGATTTTATCTTTACTCTACCGCTATCAATTATTTACTATTCATTTATCTTAAAATTGTTTGATATTTATAATAATTCATTAATTTCATAATATTGCATTTTCTTATATATTCAACTACACATGTACACGTATGTATACATTCACAATTTATTTGCTCATATAGGATTGTAGAATTTGGAAATCTTAGAGAAAAATCAATTATTAAATCTTTATGTTCACTCAATAAAACAGCACTATATTTTTCTAAAAAATCTTTTATCCAATTATAGTCAGCCATTGTTCTTGTTTATTTAGCACCAGATAATTTCAAATAAAGTTTCATTAGTTTTAAACAACAATCCTCATTAAAAACGAAACTATTACAAGAACATGTATCTGGTCCAGCTGTTGCACTATCGGAATACCATATACAATTTTCAAAATGGTAACCATGTATTGAATACTTTATTTCTTCATTCACTAATTTTACTAAGGCCTTTCGTTATTTCTCAAGTTGGTTTATATGTTCATCAATAATTAAAAATTCTTTGTATTCACTTAAAAAATTTGTTACAATTACTAATTTCTTGGATAAAATATTTTTAACAAATAGTGGTGATGATTTATCACTAAGATCAAACTCTGTAATTGTGTTGAGGTCTTCCCACGAAACCATAATGGTAAAAAGTATCTAATCAACCGTTACCTCCTAAATTGTATAACTAACTGAGAGAGATTCTTAAGAAAACATTTTATATATTTTCTTACAATATTATAAAAAGTGGCATATGGCTAGAATCGAACCTTAGCTACCCGAATTAATTCTTAAATCTATAAAGCGTTTACCTAATTCAGCCATCACCACTTTACTTTGTTTTACGCTAAACTCTGATAACAAAACATAAAATATAATTTGTAAAAATGGCCTTGATATCTAAAATCTTATAGTAAAAATGACCTCGATATCTAACAAAAAAAAAAAACATTTGTTCTATAGTCTATACGCTAAAAACTCTGATAGCAAAACATAAAATATAATTTCTTTCCATATTAAAAAAAAAAAAAACACACTAACAACATTCATTCATTCATAAACCACAACTTTTATTATTACTGATAAGAAAAATAATTTATTCATAAACTCTAACATTTTAAAAAAATGTTCTAATAAAATTAGCCAACATGTTGCAACATGTTTCAGCTACAACCACAGACCCAAACCCTCACACCACTACCAAAAAAACACCACACCAACCCACACACCCAACCCACCACACATCACCCTCCCCCAATATCCAATTAACGTCACCCAAACATCTCGACACACTAAAACGTGCTAATAAAATAAAACGTGCTCATTAAATTCACAAAACAAGCATTTTTAACAAATTATGGGGTTTGTTGGAAGATGGGGTAGAACCCGCTTTGTTTACCTACTAACAGAATTTCCAGTAGTTACTCTCGAAATGTTACATAGTGAGATTATTAAATTGCAAAATATTAATTCCGATGCTCTAATAAAAATAAAAAATTTGGAATAGAAAAATTATATTCTCACTAATAAAATTTATGTTCTCGAATCAAAGCTAAATATCTTGGACCAGAAAAATATGCGGTCCTCAATTGATATTGTTGGTATGCCAGAACCAGATCCAGACACAAATGAATTCAAGATAAAATACAATGTTATTAAGCTAATTAGTAATGGTAGTGGTGAAAAAATCAGCGACAATGAGATTGAGTGTTGCTATATAAAAAAAATTAGAGAGAATAGTGAAAACAATAAGAATTCCAATATTGTGTGTGTTAAATTTTCGTCGATGCAATCCAAACAAAAAATTATGAATAAAATGTATAAAGATAAAATTAAAATACATGCTAATTTACTTGGTGAACATCACGGCGAAAAACGCATATATATATTAATGATTGTCTTACTCATTATACAAGATCGTTATTGATGCAAGCTAAATTGATGAAAACTGAAAATAAATGCAAACATGTTTGGATTAAAAATTCTTCTATACTCATCAGAATTAAGGAAGGCGATAAAGTATTAAAAATTAATAGTTTGGAGGATCTTTCAAAAATTTGGTTTTTTTCTATATTAATTATTGTAATGATTGTCTAATAATGGAATTGGTGTGTCCCTATCTCTTAGTGTTGTCATAGGGACTTACCTTATGGCAGCAATGCCACTTCAGTAGATAACAACTGGCAGAGTTTGCCTTCTTAGTTGTTAAGAAGTTTTTACTTTTCGCTTTATTTTCAGGGCGGGTTGCCTCTATCTCTATGTCAAATAAAAGTGATTGATTGACTTCTGATTGAAAAGTGAATTTTATTGATTATTTTCAGCTCTTATATACCCTAATTATGTTTATACAGCAAATTCTTATTCTATTACCTTTCTTACTTAAATTTAAGGAATTTGTCAATTATGCATATTTTTATAAACTAATATTATTTCTTATTCTAATATGTTATGTATATAAATTGAAAATAAAAATTAATATCATGTTACAATTATTTTTTATACTAAAGGTGAATGAATGCATTACACCCTCCACCTTTAAAAAAAAAAATTTATATAAAGAAAATTTTTTAATGTTAATTTTTAATAATGAGAAAAAGTAAATTTAATTGAATTTCTAACTATAAATTTTTAATATTAATGTATAAATCTAATTAATCATATTATTATTTTGTTTATCAGTTATTTTTAATCTATTATTATGAATTTCTTTTATTTAATTTCCTATTTTAATTTTGGTATTTACACCATTTAATTCTACAACTTCATAGGGTCCTTTGTATGGTGGTTCTAATTTTTTACGATTACCTACTTTTAACCATACAAGATCTCCAATCGTTTAGTTTTTGCAAGGTCTAATAATATTTTTGCTTTTTTACGGGCTTCTTGTAATCGAAATCTTAGTTCTTCTGCGTAATTATCTAAATTGTAGATTGGTTTATCATATGCTAATTTTTTATCCGTCGGTAAACATGCAAGTTTTCCAAAAACAAGTTCATAAGGTGATATATCTGTATCAGTGTGTGGTGTTGTATTGTAACTGAATACATAGTATGGTATCCATTTATCGCAGTTAAAGTCTTCTACAAATGATAGCAAATATTCATTAAGTACCCTGTGGTTTCTCTCTATTGATCCTAGTGTTTCGTGATGGAAGTTACATGATTTATATCGAAGAATGAAAATATGTTCTTGAATAATTCATTCACAAATTCTGTACCTAGGTCAGTTTTTAAGGTTTTAAAACTACCGTACTTAAGTATAAATTGGTCCACTAATGCCTTTGCTATCGTATTGGCTTCATTATTTTCCAGTGGTATCGCTTCTATGTACTTAGTAAGTTCACATTGGATTGTTAAAAAATATTTATTGGTCTAAGTGGTCCAACTGTATCAATTGATATTGTTTCAAAGCTAGTTGTTGGAGTGTTTGTAATCACCATTTTTTCTTTTGTATGTTTAATTTGTTTATTTTTGTACATACCTTACAACTATTTATATAATGCTTTACCATTTTATTTAAATTTTTCCAGATATATCTTTGTTTTATCTTATTTATTGTTCTTTTTACACCTGTATGTCCTCCAGAATGAGAAGAATCATGGAACTCTTTTATTATGTCATTTTTCTTACATCATCTTCAATATTTACAGGACCATTATATATCATTATTTTTTAATCTGTTTGCCTTCTTTTATTTAAATCATTAAATATATCTTTTAATTCATTTATATTTATATATTCAAATATTTTATCATTACTCTTTATTGCTAGCTTATTTATATTTTTCATTTCCAAAATCAGCTTCTCCAAGATCAAACCTAAGTTCTGATATGGATTATCGCTAATTCCTACTACAACTTATTTTTTATTTATATCAATTTTTGGCAAACTTGTATTAATTATATTTTTGTGCGCACTTTTATTATTATTGAGCATTTTTCTTTCTTCTTCAAACTTTAATTTTTTCACATTCTTTATTTCTGATATCGAAGTACAGTTCCATATAAAAAGTTGATCAGGCTTTATTTTAACTGCTTCTTGATTTGTCTTTTAGGGTTTTTTATTATTGATTTTTGTCATTGCTCTGGTTAAAACTTGCAGAATCAGCAGGTTGTTCAATTTCAGATGCTAATTGTATGGCTTCTTGCAGAGTCTTTGGTCTGGCTGCAAATACAGTTGTCCTTATTGGTTCATTTAGACCATTCTTAAACACATTTAAAGCTATTTGGTCATTTAGTGTACCAATAATCTCTTTTTTGTTTTCACCTTGTTCGACTATTTGTAGTGTATTCAGCTGCGATGTTAAATTTTAGATTTTACTTGCAAAGTTTGTTATATTCATATTTGCTTGCTTTGTTTTGGTTAAGTCGGTATGTATTTTAAGCGATGTAGTATTTGATTTAAAAAATTTTTTAAAAACTTTTTGGAATTCTATTAAAGTGTTTGGGTTTTCAAATGACCTTAATTTTATTCTAACCTTGTCTGAAATTTTTGTTTTTATAATGAAAGTAATCAATTTTTTCTTTTCTTCATGATCTTTCAATGTATCATTAATATATTCTACGAGATTAATGAAATTTTCTAAATTTTTTGTATCACCATCAAATTCAGGTATTAATTTATATGTAGTTACAATGTCAAATGTAGCCATGTTTGGTTCTTGTTTTACTGTTTCAGTACTTTCAGATTCGTCTTCCGTCGTTATTTCTGAGTTGTCCAGTATACTTTGAGAATGCTTATTAAAGATTACTGATAATTCGTTATATATGTCGCGAAATTTATTTTTATGACTTATTAATATTTCTGATGGTTGTACTATTTTTAAAAGAGAATCATAATGAAATTTGTATTTAGCATAGATTTTATTAGTAATTGTCTGTTTACTAAGAATGTATTCTGCAGAAAATTTTCTATTTGGATTTTTCTTAAATATCATTATAATTTTATTTAATGAATCTTCCAAATTTTGTAGTTCTGCAAATGTACTCATAGGAATAATTTATTTGAAATAAAAGAAATGATTTAATTATACATATTATTTTTTTTAAATTATTATTTTTATAAAATTTTAATAACTAAACAATTTTTAGATTAATAATTAAACAATTTGAGCATTACTTCTAGATATTTCTCTAGAAATTGTTTTACTAAAATAATTTTTCATATGATTGTATAACAGTTGAATTAAAAATATAATGACAATGACTGCAATTATAGTTTGTGTAGTAGTTAATTTAAAATCATCCCTAACATTTAAGTTGGCTGCGCCGCCAGCACTATTATTAATAATTATTTCTTCAGGTTTTAAACTTCCTGAACCCATTAAAAATATTTAAATTTTTACTTTAATATATTAAGTTATTATTTTATTTTACTTTATTTATTTATTTAATTTTTAAATTCAAAGCTACTTGTATTATTTTGGTTTTGAATATTGTAAATAAATTTATCATATTTCTCAAAAGTTTCGTCTATAATTTTTGATAATCTTGCATCATTATCTTTCCTCTCTTTCTTTCTTATACTTTTTTGATGTAGTTGCTCTTTCTTCAATAACTTAACTTGGTTTAGGAAATATTGTTTTTCTTCCTTAGTCACGGCAATTGCAGCGAGTCTATATAAATTTGCTATTTCTTTCCTTTGCTTAACTGCTTTATCTCCTCTTGTCTTTTTTCACGCCATCAATTATAAAAAAAGGCAATTATAATTAAGAAATTTAGAATTGGTTACAATCTATCGAGAATTGGTATCAAAAGCGCACAGTCGAGTTGCATTATTTAAAGCCGTGTTAAAAATTGATTAATCTTAATAATAAATATATTTCGTGGTATAATAATAAATATAGTATAAAATAATGGATTAGTAATAAATATAGTGTTAAATAAAATAATTTAGATAAGTTAAAATTAGTTAAGTTCTATTTTAATATTAGTTTGGTTTTGGTTAAAAATAAATAAAAAGTAGATTACATAAATCTCAGTTGTTTCATTATAAAATAATAAACATTTATGGACATCTACAAATGGTGACCCCGACTGGTTTTTTAAATATAAAATAAAATACACGCATTAAAAGATTTTTTTTTGTGTTTTAAAATAAAAAAACTATATAAAAACCAATACAAACTATAACAAAAAATACATATAATATAAAAGCGACACTGTTTAAAAAAAAGACATCATAAAATTAACACGTGTAATTTAAAAAATTTCATATAAAAAAAAACTAAAACTGAAGGAAAATGGTACTGAATTAACTAAAAAATAATCTTGTAAAAAAAGTATAAAACTTTCAACATAAAATTACTCTTAATTTTTTTTTTTTTTTTTTAAAAAAAATCATAATAAAATTGTAACATTATACACAGTGCTAAAACATTAATTAAACATTAAAAAGTTTAAAATCATTAGAAAATTTTCATATACAAAATTTTGGTGTAAAGAATAAATAACAAATAACATTATTCAGTACACAGTTTCCAATTTTTCCTTCGTAATTTAAATAATAATTACAATAACACATACAACAATCAACAAAAATTACATTTTATTTAAAAAAAAATTAACATTCAACATCATCATTTTACAATCAACATTAAAACAATTCAACATTCAACATTAAATCAATTCAACAGCATTCAACATTCATAATTAAAATTTACAACAGATAACACGATCAACATCAACATAGGGTAACAGTTAAAACGCAGAAATTTCCAGATTTTCATCAAGAAGATTCACCAGCGCAGAAATTTCCAGACTTTCATCAAAAAATTCACCTGAATGCAAGAAAATCAACAAAGGTTTTTTTTAAATTTTTTTTGTAAAAAAAATAATATAAAAACAACAAAATTTATTTGCCGATAATTTATTTAATTTTATATTAAAACTATTTAATATTAAAGATTTTTTTTTAAAAAACATTTCAAAATTTGTGCAATATTGTTAAACATATAATATAAAAATAATATTTTTTTTTTAAAAAAAGAATAGTTGTAGTAAAATTAAGTATTTGCCCGCAACAAAATTTTCATTGAAATTATTGAAATTAAATATATCATTATAAAACGTGTATTTGCCAGCAACATAATAAAATATTTACTTTACGTTTACACAATTCAAAATTAAATTAATTTGACACAAACACATACATATAAAAAAATATTTACAGGCATTGCTCATATAATTAATTTATATAGGGTCGTCCAAAAATTAAATCAAAATTTTTAATTTTTAATATTGAGTGAAAAATTGAGCACATTAATACAAAAATATTTTTTTATATATAGTGTTTTTATATTATATACAACAAAATAAATAACAATAAAAATTATATTTCTTTAAAAATATATACCTTATTTAAAATATTTTTATTATTTTTTTTCCTCAATTCAAATAAAAAAATCTAAATTTATTTTGTAAATTTATTTATTAAGAAAAAATCAATTTTACTCAGAACTGGCGGCGTACAATATTTGAGATATCGCTTTAGTTTATGTGGGCGACAAACCAACAGAAGAATTAGTCGTTCTCGCAGACAGAATTTTCGAAGTATCGCAGGCTTCTTCATCGGTGTCGACAATTTCGAATAACTATTCAAACCACGCGCAGCAACGACAATCAAACAATGACTTAGAATAAAGACTGTCAAGACTAGAACACATACTTTCCAAATTAAACCTCAACGACTATGGCGACCGACGAAACAGACGTTTTTCATTCAACAGATCTCGATCAAACTCACGGTCACGATTAAACAATAGACAAAAAAACGCGGACAAAGATTTGTGCTACTACTACCAACGATTCGGCGACAAAGCACGCAAGTGTACATGCAAAAAAGATTTAGACAGCACAACATCAGAAAAGACTTCAAAAAACTAGTGTGGTTGAAACGGCACAGTCATAGATAAACAAATCTAGCCGGTTATTCATCAAAGACAGAAACTCGCAACTGACTTTTCTCATCGACACCCGCGCTGATTTATCTGTTATCCCACAAAAACATTCCACTGAAAAAGACCCAAAACTGACATACTTTTGACAGCTGCAAACGGATCGTTAATTCATACATTTCGTTCGAAATTGTTTACATTAAATCTTGGCCATCGAAAAAGTTTTTCGCACCCTTTTATAGTTGCTGATGTCCAACACCATATAATTGGCGCAGACTTTCTGAAAAAATTTGGCCTGCTAGTTGACGTGAAGCGAAAACGTCTGGTCGACTCACAGACTTTCATCCACGTTTCCACAATTTCACATTCCAACACTCCTTTAACAACCACAAATATTTCCTTATCCATCAAACAATTTTCCTATCCTAACCAATTCAACAATTTACTAACCAAATTTCCAACACTCACACAACCCACCAACTATTTCCTACCCGTCAAACAAAGTATAGTGCACCATATTGAAACAAAAGGTCAAATGCCTTTCGCACGACCTCGACGTCTCGACGCAACGCGTCACATAATTTCAGCACATGGCTGATATTGGCATTTGCAGACAGTCCCACTCTTCAGTTTCTTCTTCACTTCACATGGTCAAAAAGAAGAATAATTCTGATTGGCGGCCATGTGGAGATTACAGACGATTAAACGACTCGACAATCCCAGATAGGTACCCAATACCCCACATACAGAACTTCTCTATGAACTTGCAGGGTTGTACCATCTTTTCAAAAGTAGAT
The DNA here is from genome assembly GCA_963920725.1 of Rhamphomyia laevipes. Lineage (NCBI taxonomy): Eukaryota > Metazoa > Arthropoda > Insecta > Diptera > Empididae > Rhamphomyia > Rhamphomyia laevipes. The sequence continues at coordinate 110,508,962 of OY987255.1, forward strand.
TTGGTCAGGGCCTACCACCTTATACCGGTGGCTCCGGATGACATCCACAAAACAGCAATCACAACACCTTTCGGTCTGTTTGAGTTTTTGCGGATGCCGTTCGGCTTGCGAAACGCTGCTCAAACTTTCCAGCGCTTCATCAACGAAGTCTGTAGGGACTTAGATTTTGTTTTTGCGTACATCGATGATATTCTCATCGCGTCTAAAACGGAAAACGAACACCTACAGCACCTTGAAATATTATTCAAACGTCTCACCGAGTACGGTATCACAATAAATTCATCTAAATGTGTATTTGGAGTCGAATCACTCGATTTCCTCAGCCACACCATCAATTCTTCTGGCATATTTCCATCACAAGATCGAATAAAAGTAATCAGAGATTTTCCGAAGCCTGATTCAGTTAAATCGATGCAACGATTCATCGGCATGATAAATTATTATCACCGATTTGTGCCACACCTTGCTACACTTTTAGTACCAATTCACTTACATCTCACGCTGTTGCTTTAAAAGCCAAAAACTCCAAAACATTTTTACTGGCCCACAGAGCTAGACCAGCATTTCAATAGGGTCAAGGAAGCTCTGGCCAAAGCTACAATTTTGGCATACCCTCTACTGGACGGGTAATAGAGCATAGCGACTGATGCATCCGACATCGCCGTAGGAGCGGTCCTACAACAATTCAATGACAGTCATTGGCAACCTATCTCCTTTTTCTCTAAAAAATTAACTCCTGCAGAACGCAAATACTCTGCTTTCGACAGAGAACTTTTAGCTATTTACTTGGCAATTAAACATTTGAGATATTTCGTTGAGGGTAGACAATTCAGAATCTTTACAGATCACAAACCTCTCACTTTTGCTATAAAATCAAAAACCGAACGAAGCCCAAGACAGACGTGACATTTAGATTTCATCGCTCAGTTCACTACAGACATCGTTCACGTAAAAGGCTCTGATAATTCAGTCGCGGACAGCCTTTCACGTATTTCGGACATTTCCTCCATACAAAACGAGTTCAATCTCATTCAAATAGCAAAATACCAGCAAGAAGACACAAATTTGCAAAGACTTTTAAATACAACAAAAGATGCCTCAACCAAATATACATTACAACGTTTCGATTTCCCAGACGCTACCATTTACTGCGACACTCCGACTATACGTACCCGAACCATTGCGCAGTACTGTTTTCAATTTGCTACACAACATGTCCCATCCTGAAATTCGTACCACTCGTAAACTCATAGCTTCACGTTATTTCTGGCCCCGCCTAAATCAAGATATCACCCGCTGGACAAGAAACTGTGTCGAGTGTCAAAAATGCAAAATACACAGACACACACAGAGTCAGCAGGGTACATTTTCTGTTCCGAACCACAGACTCGAACAAATTCATATAGACCTTGTAGGCCCCTTACCAACATCCGATGATTTCAGCTACCTGCTTACCATCGTGGACCGTTACACTAGGTGGCCCGAAGCATTTCCGATCAAAGACATGACAGCGATAACAGTGGCTAAAACATTCGTTCAAAATTATATTTCGATATTCGAAGTGCCTACCGTCATCACCACCGACTAGGGTAGGCAATTCGAATCCAAACTATTCTCGGAATTAACAAAACTACTTGGTTGTCACAGAACAATATATTTTAGAAGTGGATCTCGAATATCCCGAAAATCTTCACGATTACCATAATGATTTGCCTTTCGCTCCAAAAAAACAGTGCATTAAAAATAATACTCCTAAATTAATCGCTGATTTAAATAAAAAAGAAAAATACATTATTGATTATAGAGTTGTTCAACAATGTTCAAAATTAATATTTATTCATAGAGCTTTAAAGTACAATCAATCACGCTGGTTGGAAAAATATATAGCCATAAATACCGTATTCAGAACTGCTTCAAGAAATTTTTTTTCAAACGGATGAATAACGCTATTTATGGTAAAACTACGGAGAATGTTGAGAAAAGAGTAGAGTAAAAATCGTAACTGATTGGGAAAATGGAAATGGTAGGAGCATTAATGCGCGTTCTTTAATAGCTAAATCGAATTTTCATAGCGTTGCAATTTTTTCTGAAAATATGGCTGCTATCCAATTAAAAAAATCGCGAATCATTTACAATAAACCTCTATATATTGGCTTCACCGTTCTAGAGATGTCGAAACTTAAAATGTATGATTTTCATTATTCTTACATGAAACCGAAATTCGGGGGAAATATTACTTTAAACTATATGGATAACTATATGGATACATTTATATATACTATTTTTACGGAAAATTTATATGCAGATCTTCTTGACGATATTAGAGAAGATGATCCATTAAAACTTAAGTTTGATACGTCCGATTACCCTCCAAATAATAGATTCGACATTCCGCTAAAAAATAAAAAAATTATACGTCTCATGAAAGACGAAAACAATGGAGAAATAATGACAGACTTTATTGGGCTTAGAAGTAAGGTATATTTTATAGAAACAAACAATAACGATGAAACAAAAAAAGTTAAAGGTATAAAAGGAAATGTTGTTGATAAATTAACTAAAAATAATTTTCTTGATTGTTTATATAAACAAAAAATTTTTTACGGGGATATGATGGTATTAAGATCTAAACTTCATAACATATACAATCAAAATTTAAATAAAATAGCTTTAAGTTCTTCCGATGATAAACGGTATATTAGGGAAGACGGTATTAGTACCTATGCATGGGGGCTCTATCGAATCGACTCGGAAAATTTTTCTGCTAATGACTTTAAAATATTGTAATCCAATTATTTTTAAATTAAATATAAGAAATTTATGTAAAAAATTAAAATTAAAAATAAGAAAATAAAAATAAATAGTGTAAACTTAATTTAAGAAATTTATGTGAAAAAATATAAATAAAACATTTCTGTATTGTTATTTTAAAATATGTTTTTTATTTATCCATGAATTATAGTTATCATCAAAACCTAACCATATAACAAGAACTTCATTACGTTTAAGAATTTTTTCTATTAATAAAATCTGAATCATATATTTAGAATTTCATTTATTACAAAACATTGTACATATACAATATGTAAAAATATTTAACATGAATCATTCTATATATAGATATTTTATATAGAATTCCAAAGAAAGGATCATATAGCTTTCTCTAATTGAACCTTAAATATTTTTACATATGTGCAATGAAAGCAAAATTATATGTTAGTCATAAGAAAGTAGAATGTAAGAATTTGTATATAAAGGGCGAAAATAAAATAAGAAAGTTAGTTCTATTCTGGACTCCAATCTATGTGTTTTATTTCTGGGTTTAAGCTACTCGCTTAACAACACGAAAGCAAACATTAAAGATCCAAACTAAGTCACCTAGGCCAAAGCCAAGTTAATCTTTAGCGCATTTATGCCATAATTAATTAGTAGACGATCTTGTAAACCATTTAGGTAACTAGACATCAGAGGACGAGCGGCACCACTAGAAAGAGGCGAACAATTTTACATGGCGATCCTGCCAGTTTGTCCATAGTTACAACTAAATGGATCTGAAGGACGCACTAAAAAATCCAAAAGCTGGTCCACGTCCAATCAGCATTGAAGAGTATAGAAATCGACAACAGCAACGTAAAGAACAGCAACAACATCATCAAAATACAGAGAAGAAAGAGCAAACACCAATTGTGAAGAGAGGAGGACAAGCTGTCCGAATTGGGAAGAAGATCGGCGAATTAAAGAGACTAATAAAACTATCAGTAACAGAAGAAGAAAAACAACATTTTAGAAGGGAGAAAAGACAACTACAGAAGCAAGAGCAGCAAAGGAGAGACAACAAGAAGAATAAAATCGACCAACTATTCCAAAACTGCTTCAAAAATGCAGTATAAGTTATTCCAAATATAAATAAAAATAAAAACATGTATATTTAAGTTAAAATTATTAATATAATGCTATATCAAAAAATTATGAAAATATATATATAATTACAAAATTCAAAATTTTTGTTAGCAAAAATTATTTTTAAAATAAATTTATATATATATATATCTCAATATACATTATTTCTTAAAAAAAAAGGGTCAACAAATTTTTTCTGCTTACAATTGTATGTTTATTTACATCATGACACCACAGGCCATTGCCCATTATGACGATACAACCTATTTCGACATATTCATAATAACAGAAGACCTTTTAATTATTATTATGAAGATAGGGATTGTATGTTTTCAATCATATGGCAATGAAGAATAAGCAAACAAAAAAAAAAAGCAATAAAAATAAAAATAAATATATTATATCATATTTCATGTTGCAATAACCTAAAGTAACACATATTTGTTGCACATTTTTGTAGTGCTAATAACCCTAATTAAAAAAAAAAAAATTATGAAGACATTCTAAAGAAAAAAAAAGTAATAAAAAAATAAAATTAGAAATGGGTCAATCAGCCTCTAAAGAAGAGGAAATTTTTATTAATAATAACGCTGGCACAACGACCACCAGCACAGCATATACGGAAAGCGTATATACACAGATATTGAGTTAATATTAATTATTTTAACTTTGGTTGTAGCCATTTATTATGCATGGTACAAAGCAAAAAGATATTTCGAAGATAAAATAAAACGTCAAGTAGCCGTTGCAAATATTAAAAATTTAAATAGAAATTAAGCTATACAAAAAAAAATTAATATCATATACATGCATACAGTTAAGTAATACATAGGAATATAACAATTTTTGTTTAAAGTAAATTTGGTTCTAAATAAATAAATATATCCATGCAAATATGTAAATTTTATATAAGGAAAATATAAATAAAATATTTACTCAATATAAATAAAATGTTAATAAAATAAAAAATATAAATAAAATGTATACTATTTAAAATTATTTTGTATACTATTTAAAAAAATTTCTATTCGATACGATATGAATAAATAATAAAAATAATTTTCTTTTTAAAAACACCTAAAAATAGGCTTTATTTTATATTTTATATAGAGATATACTTATTGAAATTTTAAATAATTTTCTTTTTCAAAACACCTAAAAATAGGCTTTATTTTATATTTATGTACAGATGATATACTTATTGAAATTTTGGAAGGACACTTAGAAGTAGATTATTATTATTTTAAAATTATGAATTAGATAACATTAGATAGATAAAAATATGATTAAGCACGACAGATTATGTCAGGTAAAAAATTAGATGAAGAACTCAGAAAATTAGAAGATATTCTAAAGAATTTTAAGAAAACGCCAAATAGGACTTATACGTCGGGATATTTAGTAGGAAAGCTAGGGTGTGTAGACCAAATAAAAGAAGTTTTTACAACAAATTGGCAAATCTTATATAGCGAAAATAAGGAATTAGCATTAGCATATAAAGACAAATTTGAAAAAAGTTATTACCCTGTAAAGAAGATACTAAACGAAAAATCAGCGGAATACTTAAATAAAAGTATAAGGGAAGACGAAGACAACGAAGAGTTCAACACAGATACAAGCGAAAATTCAGAAGTAAAAACAAAACACAAAGATAACACATTAACGGAATTTAAGGAGGTCAACATCGATGTAAACGGAAGTTCGGAGAAAAAAAAACAGAACAAATAAAAATTAAGGAAATCAACACAGAGACAGAAACAAATTCAGGAATAACAACAGTACAAATAACAAGTGTAAAAATGGCAGCATTTGACTTTAATACAGCCCAAAAGCTACCCGTTTTATTAATAGAAAAAGAGGAGACTCGTGATGAGAAAATTAGAGATTTTTTAAATGGAATTGAATTCTATCACGATATTCTAAAACCAGAGGATAAACCGATATTGATAACATTTTTGCTAAAATGCAAAATACAGGGAAAAGCTTTGACAGAGCTGGGTACAACAACAACAACAAATTTGAATGAGCTAAAAAACTAATAAAAACTAAATGTGGATGCAAAGACTCCATAGAAATTATCCAAACACGATTGAACAACAATAGACAAGGAAATCGATCGATGAGAGAATATATAAATGACATAGAAAATCTGATATGACGCATGACTGAATTAGAACTCAGCGCACAAAGTGAATCTGATCGTACAGCACTTACAGCTGCTAACAATTGTATGTAGAGGATTGGCATTCCTTAAAAAGGAGTGAGTGACAGATTCAAAATTATCTTAGACAATGCTCGTCACACAGATTTTAAGGCAGCAAGTCAACACTTATTGGAATTAGATCCAGGGACCGATAGAGGTACCGAGGTAGTAAGATACGCTGACAACACCAACAACAGATATACCGAAAATAACAGATACAATAACAATAATAATAATAACAATATTAATAATAATAATAATAATAGAAATTATAGACCGAATTATAATCAAACAACCAAAATAGAAACAATAACTTTCGAAGACCAAGTAATTATAACAACAATACAAATAGTAACATAAATACGTATCCAAACACATACACACATAATAACAATAGAAACAACAACAATAATAATAATAGAAACTTTAATAGAAGTTTTAATAATCAAAACAGAAATTTCAACAACACAAGAGATAATAATACAAGACCAATTTGTGGTAATTGTACACATACTCACAACAACATTAATAACAGAACAACAAATACAAGGGCACCGGATCGAAGAATTTTAGCAATAACGGAGAAGGGAAACGACCAACCCACCGAGGGGGACGCCAACCTGTCGGTGAGGGAATAGACAAATTGGGCGACATCAATGACAAATTAAGTGACATTAAAGGCATTATTTGTACAGTAGGCATTACGAACGGACTATACGTAAAAATAGAAACAAATAAAAATATAAACACAACATTTTTGATAGACACAGGAGCATCAATATGCACAATTAAAAAACAAATTTTAGGATTAAACACACTAGACAGAAATAATATAACTACAATTCAAGGAATTGCTGGACATTTAGAGACATTAGGAACTTGTATTAGCTAATTAAATTTAAACTCAGTTAACATTGACTATGATTTTCATGTAGTTTTAAATAATTTCCCAGTACCAGTAGATGGTATTTTAGGAACAAACTTCCTTAAAGAATTTCAAGCTAAAATTAATTTAGAAAAATGTATTCTAGAATTAACAGTAAATGACAAAACAGTAACATTACCAATTTTAAATAACGACAACTTAGACATTATAACACTAGCACCACGATGTGAATCAACTTATTGGTTAGACACCAAATTTAAAAACGAACGCATATTCTATCAAAAAGAATTAGGCGAAGGGGTTTTCATGGCTGGATTTATATCCAAGTCCATAAATGGTAAAATACCAATTAAAATTTTAAATACAAGAGAAAGTGAGGTTAAATTAAACTGGATTGAACCAGAATCACATAGTCTAAACGACCATTATATTTTAAAATACGAATTGTGAAAACAAAAATCAACAAAGCGAGTTGAGAAATTATTAAAAGAACTATATTATGACACATTAAATAATGAGGAAAAAACTTGTGTAGGAAATATATGCACAAAGTTCAATGACATTTTTCATGTAGACGGAGACGAATTAACAGTAACAAATATAGGTACCGCAGAAATTAAAATAAAGGATGGAATAGCACCAACGTATGTAAAACCATATAGTATACCACATTCACAGAAAAAAGATATTCAAGATGAAGTACAAAAAATGCTAGATAGCAAAATAGCAGAACCATCAGTGTCAGCATGGAATTCACCAGTACTAATTGTACCAAAAAAGAAGGATCCTGTCACAGGATTGCAAAAATTTAGAATGGTTATAGATTATCGCAAAGTAAATGACAACATAGAGGATGATAAATTTCTACTACCAAATATTACCGATATTTACGATATGGTAGGAGGAGCAAAATATTTTTCATGCATAGATCTTAGTCAAGGATATTACCAAATGGAATTAGTTTTAAATAAGCTATATTAAATAAAAAAAAATTAGATAACTAGTTTAAGTAATTTTTTTTTAACTAAACTATATTAAATAAAAAATTAAGTTACTAGTGTAAGTAAAATTTTTAAAGAATAACCATAAGATTCCTCCTGTTCCGCGGGATGGGTGGTGTGATGGAGCCAACATCCATTAACTAATCTAAAACAACATTATAATATATAAAACCTTATTCAGATTTTATATATTACAAAACAAATATTATATATTACAAACATTATAATTTATAAAATCTGAATCATATACATTTAGAATCTCATTTATTACAAAACATTGTATATATATACAATATGTAAAAATATTTAACATGAATCATTCTATATATAGATATTTTATATAGAATTCCAAAGAAAGGATCATATAACTTTCTCTAATTGAACCTTAAACATTTTTACATATGTGCAATGAAAGCAAAATTATATGTTAGTCATAAGAAAGTAGAATGTAAGAATTTGTATATAAAGGGCGAAAATAAAATAAAAAAGTTAGTTCTATTCTGGACTCCAATCTATCTGTTTTATTTCTGGGTTTAAGCTACTCGCTTAACAGCACGAAAGCAAACATTAAAGTATTAAAGATCCAAACTAAGTCACCTAGGCCAAAGCCAAGTTGATCTTTAGGGCATTTATGCCATAATTAATTAGTAGACGATCTTGTAAATCATTTAGGTAACTAGACATCAGAGGACGAGCGGCACCACTAGACAGAGGCGAACAACTTTACAATAGCCTTTAGTAAATATTCCTTTATACTTTGTAATTCTAACAAAATCGTTTGTATTAAATTTTCCATTAGAAAATACTTTAGGATAATTAAAAATTGTTTTTAATAAATGTTTTTCGTTTTTTAAAGTCACATTTACAGGTTTTTCTTTTATCGTGCTATGTTTCGTATTATTATATTTTTCAACTAACTCATCTAAAAATATCGTCCATTTGTAGTTTTCATTAAAGCTAAACATTTTCCACATTTTATTTTTTAACGTTCGATTAAATCTTTCGCATATTGAAGCTTTCAAATCGGTGAAAGTATGATAGTGGTTAATTTTATTCATAATCTCTTTAAATTTGGAATTGAAAAATTCTTTGCCTTGGTCATAGTGTATGTTTTTCGGCATTCTTTTTGATTTACTAAAAATTGTTTTCATGGCTTCGGTAACATCAGTTCCATTTTTCGATTTCACAGGCTAGCAAAGGCATATTTAGAAAAAATATCAATCACTGTGAGTAAATATTTGTAATTATTATTGAATTTAGCATACGGTATCATTTCTACCAAGTCGATTTGCCATGTGTCATCTAGACCTTTTTGAATTACTCTTCTGCGTACAATTTTTTTTCTTACTTGTTTATGCAATTCATTTACTATATCTAATTTACTCATCTCTCGGCAATATAAAGAACTACTAAAGTTGTTTGATTAATGAAAATATGTTATATGCTAAAATATAATCTTATAATTTTCGATATCCGTCTTTAATTTTTTTTTCATAACTGTCGAAATTTCATAACAAAGACGTATATAATCAGCCATTTCTATTTCATCATATTGCTTAAACGGCACGTCTTTTAATTCTAGTTTCACCATGTCGAGTTTTACAGAATTTGGTATATAAACATTATAGTAGTATTCGCGGATCGCATTTCTTGTTAAAGAGCTGCATAAAAATTGTGAAATAAATAGTGAAATTATACATAAATCAGCCCATTCTTTATTGCATAACTCTATCTTCTCTACTTTGCTTTTTTTATGCTGAATACTTAAACAAACTTTATCAAGGTCAGTTCTCCATTTAAATTCATAATTAAAATTATTTTCATCGACTATATCTAGACGCTCCTTATTTTCCGCTGTTCCATCTAATTTAAGACTCACTATATTTTTATGCATATTTAACTTGCTTCAACTAGAATAGTTAAATCCTACATGATGTGAATCATCATTAATTCAAAGAAACGGCTCAAAATTGTATAATGGCGAATATCCCAGTCTCAGTTTCATGTTTAATTTAAATAATCAAAAACTAAAGTTTATTTAACGCCGCGTCTTTTTTTTGCAGAATCGCTAAAACTTTGATTGTAAATAAAAATATGAAAGTATTTGTGCGAATAAAAACTACGTCATTCTTTAAAATAGTCAACTTATGCGGCATTACTTTTAGTGAATTAAGCGGCGCTACTTTCGATTTTAAATGCGATTACTTTTAAACGTCTAAAAATAATGGCATTACTTTTAGTGAACTACTTTTGACTTTGAAATTGATTACTTTTAAACGTCTGGTTTTGACTTTGTATGCGATTACTTTTAAACATCTGCTTTTGACTTTATATGCGATTACTTTTAAACGTTTAAAAATCATGGCATTTCCTTTAGTGAACTACTTTGAGCGGCGCTACTTTTGACTTTTTATGGGACTACTTTTAAACGTCTAAAAATCATGGGATTGCTTTTAGCGAATTACTTAGAGCGGCGCTACTTTTGACTCTTCATGGGATTACTTTTAAACGTATAAAAATCATGCCACTACCTTTAGTGAACTACTTTGAGCGGCGCTACTTTTGACTTTTCATGGTATTACTTTTAAACGTATAAAATTTTTTCGATTGCTTTTAGTGAATTGCTTAGAGCTACTTTCGACTTTTCATGCGATTACTTTTAAACGTCTGCCCCATAAAAAATCACGACATTAAAGAAGAGGCGGTCGTGAGTCAAGGGTGCGATTTTAAAAATGTTTTTTCAATTTGTGCATCCATTTACTATGATAATAAGTGGACCTTCTAGTTACGGGAAAACGACATTTTTGGAAAAACTAATTTTAAATAAGGAGTTTTTAATAGAAAATACACCTAGTAAAGTAATTTGGTGTTTTGCTGAAAGTAATTCAGTACCGAATATTTCAAATGTTCAATTTCATAAAGGTGTGCCAGAACATTTTGAAAATGAAAATTGAAATGATATTAAAAATGAGCCTGTTTTAATAATTTTAGATGATCTGATGGTGGAAAGTTTTAATAAGCAAATATGTGAGCTATTTACAAAAGGCTCTCATCATCGAAATTTATCAATAGTGATAGTAACTCAAAATATTTTTCATAAAGCTTCACATTCTAGAGATATATCATTAAATGCCAAATACATTGTAATGTTTAGAAATCCTCGTTATCAACTTCAATTTCAGCATTTTGCCAGACAAATATACCCTTAAGATTCAAAAGATTTGTTAAGAATATATAAAGAGGTAACTGAAAAACATCATGGTTATTTATTAATCGACCTTACTCAGAATATAAACGATTGTCTTAGATTCCGATCGGAAATTTTTAATAAAGATTTTTGTTGTTGTTTTTGCATTATAAATGAAAATGACGAAAAACTTCAAGTTGAAAAGATTGGCGGACAACAAGCATTTATTATACGTGCTACAGAAAGCTAAACCTAAATTTAGAAAGGCTATTTTACAAAATGCAAATACTGACGCAATTAAAGCTTTAATAGAAATAGTATACAACACATTAAATGGAAATAATAAAATTAATAAAAAAGATAAAAAATATTTCGGAAAGTATAAAAAAGAAATGCGATGCTTATCATGTCCAAAGCGAAGTTTAACTTCTAAAAGAAAACTTCTAATTCAAAAAGGCGGATTTTTACCAACTCTTTAACAACAATTTTTTCGGGAATAATCGGTAAAATTATCGAAAATGTTTAGTAATAAAATGACTAAAATGCTGCTAATATCTCCCAATGCTTATAATCGTATAAAAACTTGCTTACAAGAAAATCCTGAAGCTGAAATCATTTCTAAAAAATTATTGCCCATTATTTATGATAATGAAAAAAGCGATGAGCAAAAATGGATAGAACTACGTCAAAATCTTTTGAAATTATCTAGTTTGAGAAGAAGGGGTGAAGCGAATAAAGATATGAGCCATGAAACTAAAAATTGGAAAGACAACTCTTCTCAAACTAAGTTTATATTTAAAAAAGATTTTTCATCGCAAACTGTTCCTGAAAAACAGGAAATATTAAATGAAAGTATGAAGGAAACATATTTTGAAGATGAAAATTTTTCAGATAATCATGGACGATTCAAAACTCCCAAGGCACCGAGAAAAAGAAATGGGAATGTTTTAGAGAGCCTAAAAAAAAGAACGAAAGCATGATGATACGAAAATTATAGAAAAAGATGGGTCAGTTTATACTATTCTATGTGACGATAATAAAAAAATTGATGATGCAGAATTACGTGAAATGATTAAAAAAGCAGAACATGAAAATAAAGCGAGGAAACTAGGGAAACGCGTATAACTCGTTCTCGTTCTAAATCTAAAAAACAAACGGGAAATAATATTTTTTCATGATGTAAGGTAAAATAATTTTATATGTAGACATGTATATATGAAAAAATAAATGTTGTAAATAATAAAAATGTATATAAAAAAGAATTTACTTTGCTTTATTTTATAATTATATTACCACTTGTATACATCATGTCTGACACGGATTTTTTTGTTACAGTTTTTACTAATGACTCTCTCAATATTTACTCGAATAATGTGCAATCTAATTTTACAAATTCTCTGCAAAATATTTGAAGCTTACAGGTGATTGGGTTGTTGGCATTTCGGAATTTTTTTTAAATGAGCTCAATATGGATTCAAATTTTTCTAGAAAAACAATTATCGCGTCTGATCCGGCAAGTGTCTCACCTTCTAAACATTTCTTTATGAACACGCAAGCGCGATCGCAAAATGAGTATAGTAAAAATAAGGAAATAAACAAAAACTGAAGGCCTCATTATAAATAATTTTCAGATAATTTAAATGATATTTCCTCTCATAGGTTCAATTGAAAGCTTAATAAATCATTTAAAAATAAAAAAAGAAAAACATAATGTGGTTGGTCATATTTTCGTTTATAGCGATATTATAAAACCTAGATTATTTGGAAGTAAATTTATAAGATGTTTACGAGTCCTGCCAGTCAATGGGTCGCAACAGCATATTAAATTTGATAGAATCGAGTACTCGCCAATAGAAATTTCTTCTATTCCAAGTATTTCATTATTTATAGCAGATGACTTGATTGATGTGCGGAAATTATTGTGCTGTATATTTATGCTATAAAGCAAAACAAAAAAAACTTAAAGAGTTTTTAAATGAATTTTCGAGTAATTTAGAAAAAAAAAATGATAAGAAGATTTTACAATTATATAAAAAATTATTTAAATATAATCAGAATGGAGGAAGAAAATTTATTATATCAAATCAAATATGTAAACCTTGTAATTAAAAATCTTTTTTGTAAAATTAATAAGAACATGTTTTTTATTTGTATAATAATAATTTTTATTTTCTAGCTTTTTTACTTTACAATTTATTTTCATCCATTACTTAATCGGTTTTTTCAATAAAATCAAAAATAGCCATAATTTTTTTGTCTGGAATTGTACCTTTAAAAATCATATTATATTTATGAGCGTTTAATGATTCGAGTTCTGCATCACTTTTTGCAATTTTCATCATGCGGTTTGGTAAAAAAAATCCACATATGCTGTCCAGTTTCTTGATCTTCCAAATTAACTATTAGCTTTACACCAATCTTGGTCTCCTTAACAGCGAAGTCAACCACTGCATATTCTTTGCCTACAATAAGTTCATCTACTGCTAGAGCTTCGTTATCTGCTCCTGCTGCCGACCTTTGAAACATTTCCATAATATTTGCCATTTTATTATTAATTTTAAAACAATTAAACTTAAACTTTGGAGCGTTTTAGAAATACTAATAATTATTTCGGATTTTATGTTCTATTTATATCATTTCTTCCAAATGACATGTTCAAACATGATTTTTATTCTAGCAATTATTACTTTTGTAATATGATATTATTTTTCCGGTAATAATAATTTTTAATAAAATTAATCGAAATTGCGTAATTGAGAGAATTTTTAATTATACAAATATTGATTTAAAAAAAAAAATATTTCCATTGCATTAAATCAGATAAAAAATTAATTAGCTGGTCATGCTAAATTTGAAGCGTGAGAAAAAACAATATTAATGAATGCACGTGCATCCGGATCAATTCATTGACCCTTGAAATTCTCAAAAGTTTTAGAAAAATAAAAGTTTTAATAAGCAAATATGTGAGCTATTTACAAAAGGCTCTCATCATCGAAATTTATCAATAGTGATAGTAAATCAAAATATTTTTCATAAAGCTTCACATTCTAGAGATATATCATTAAATGCCAAATACATTGTAATGTTTAGAAATCCTCGTTATCAACTTCAATTTCAGCATTTTGCCAGACAAATATACCCTTAAGATTCAACAGATTTGTTAAGAATATATAAAGAGGTAACTGAAAAACATCATGGTTATTTATTAATCGACCTTACTCAGAATATAAACGATTGTCTTAGATTCCGATCGGAAATTTTTAATAAAGATTTTTGTTGTTGTTTTTGCATTATAAATGAAAATGACGAAAAACTTCAAGTTGAAAAGATTGGCGGACAACAAGCATTTATTATACGTGCTACAGAAAGCTAAACCTAAATTTAGAAAGGCTATTTTACAAAATGCAAATACTGACGCAATTAAAGCTTTAATAGAAATAGTATACAACACATTAAATGGAAATAATAAAATTAATGAAAAAGATAAAAAATATTTCGGAAAGTATAAAAAAGAAATGCGATGCTTATCATGTCCAAAGCGAAGTTTAACTTCTAAAAGAAAACTTCTAATTCAAAAAGGCGGATTTTTACCAACTCTTTAACAACAATTTTTTCGGGAATAATCGGTAAAATTATCGAAAATGTTTAGTAATAAAATGACTAAAATGCTGCTAATATCTCCCAATGCTTATAATCGTATAAAAACTTGCTTACAAGAAAATCCTGAAGCTGAAATCATTTCTAAAAAATTATTGCCCATTATTTATGATAATGAAAAAAGCGATGAGCAAAAATGGATAGAACTACGTCAAAATCTTTTGAAATTATCTAGTTTGAGAAGAAGGGGTGAAGCGAATAAAGATATGAGCCATGAAACTAAAAATTGGAAAGACAACTCTTCTCAAACTAAGTTTATATTTAAAAAAGATTTTTCATCGCAAACTGTTCCTGAAAAACAGGAAATATTAAATGAAAGTATGAAGGAAACATATTTTGAAGATGAAAATTTTTCAGATAATCATGGACGATTCAAAACTCCCAAGGCACCGAGAAAGAGAAATGGGAATGTTTTAGAGAGCCTAAAAAAAAGAACGAAAGCATGATGATACGAAAATTATAGAAAAAGATGGGTCAGTTTATACTATTCTATGTGACGATAATAAAAAAATTGATGATGCAGAATTACGTGAAATGATTAAAAAAGCAGAACATGAAAATAAAGCGAGGAAACTAGGGAAACGCGTATAACTCGTTCTCGTTCTAAATCTAAAAAACAAACGGGAAATAATATTTTTTCATGATGTAAGGTAAAATAATTTTATATGTAGACATGTATATATGAAAAAATAAATGTTGTAAATAATAAAAATGTATATAAAAAAGAATTTACTTTGCTTTATTTTATAATTATATTACCACTTGTATACATCATGTCTGACACGGATTTTTTTGTTACAGTTTTTACTAATGACTCTCTCAATATTTACTCGAATAATGTGCAATCTAATTTTACAAATTCTCTGCAAAATATTTGAAGCTTACAGGTGATTGGGTTGTTGGCATTTCGGAATTTTTTTTAAATGAGCTCAATATGGATTCAAATTTTTCTAGAAAAACAATTATCGCGTCTGATCCGGCAAGTGTCTCACCTTCTAAACATTTCTTTATGAACACGCAAGCGCGATCGCAAAATGAGTATAGTAAAAATAAGGAAATAAACAAAAACTGAAGGCCTCATTATAAATAATTTTCAGATAATTTAAATGATATTTCCTCTCATAGGTTCAATTGAAAGCTTAATAAATCATTTAAAAATAAAAAAAGAAAAACATAATGTGGTTGGTCATATTTTCGTTTATAGCGATATTATAAAACCTAGATTATTTGGAAGTAAATTTATAAGATGTTTACGAGTCCTGCCAGTCAATGGGTCGCAACAGCATATTAAATTTGATAGAATCGAGTACTCGCCAATAGAAATTTCTTCTATTCCAAGTATTTCATTATTTATAGCAGATGACTTGATTGATGTGCGGAAATTATTGTGCTGTATATTTATGCTATAAAGCAAAACAAAAAAAACTTAAAGAGTTTTTAAATGAATTTTCGAGTAATTTAGAAAAAAAAATGATAAGAAGATTTTACAATTATATAAAAAATTATTTAAATATAATCAGAATGGAGGAAGAAAATTTATTATATCAAATCAAATATGTAAACCTTGTAAATAAAAAACTTTTTTGTAAAATTAATAAGAACATGTTTTTTATTTGTATAATAATAATTTTTATTTTCTAGCTTTTTTACTTTACAATTTATTTTCATCCATTACTTAATCGGTTTTTTCAATAAAATCAAAAATAGCCATAATTTTTTTGTCTGGAATTGTACCTTTAAAAATCATATTATATTTATGAGCGTTTAATGATTCGAGTTCTGCATCACTTTTTGCAATTTTCATCATGCGGTTTGGTAAAAAAAATCCACATATGCTGTCCAGTTTCTTGATCTTCCAAATTAACTATTAGCTTTACACCAATCTTGGTCTCCTTAACAGCGAAGTCAACCACTGCATATTCTTTGCCTACAATAAGTTCATCTACTGCTAGAGCTTCGTTATCTGCTCCTGCTGCTGACCTTTGAAACATTTCCATAATATTTGCCATTTTATTATTAATTTTAAAACAATTAAACTTAAACTTTGGAGCGTTTTAGAAATACTAATAATTATTTCGGATTTTATATTCTATTTATATCATTTTTTTTATTCTAGCAACATGTTCAAACATGATTTTTATTCTAGCAATTATTACTTTTGTAATATGATATTATTTTTCCGGTAATAATAATTTTTAATAAAATTAATCGAAATTGCGTAATTGAGAGAATTTTTAATTATGCAAATATTGATTTAAAAAAAAAAATATTTCCATTGCATTAAATCAGATAAAAAATTAATTAGCTGGTCATGCTAAATTTGAAGCGTGAGAAAAAACAATATTAATGAATGCACGTGCATCCGGATCAATTCATTGACCCTTGAAATTCTCAAAAGTTTTAGAAAAATAAATCAATTTAGATCATATTACATTACTATTTTTGACCGGAAGTAGAAAAAAAATTGTCATCATAATTGAGTATAAATATTTTTAATATTTTTAAGCGGTATCGAATTACATTAAGGTGAAAATTACTTAATAATTAATGTGCAAAAATTCTTAAAATGCTCATTTATTTGTATGCAGTATAGAATTTATTTTCAATATTTTGCTTTTTATTTTTGCTCATTTCCTTTGATCCAGAACCTATATAAAGACATTACTTAATTGTAATATTTTATTTTTTATTTTATATT
Organism: Rhamphomyia laevipes; assembly: GCA_963920725.1. NCBI lineage: Eukaryota > Metazoa > Arthropoda > Insecta > Diptera > Empididae > Rhamphomyia > Rhamphomyia laevipes. The sequence goes on from OY987255.1 coordinate 110,526,494, forward strand.
ATAATGGATTACTTTATTAAATTTTATTTTTTAAATTGAATTAGTATTGTATAAGTATCATGAAAATGGAAAAATTTATTTAATACTTTAAATCATATGGTGGAGATAGTCTTAACATACGCAATGACAACGCGCTACAGCGCAACATTCACAATGGCGTAACAGATAATCTCAAAGTTAAGTTATTGCGTAAATGACATAACAGCTGATTTTAATCAGCTGTTTTATATTATTGAAAAAAATTAATAATTATTTTTATCATCAAATGACGACATTATACTTTAAAACTTTTTATTAAAATTATTATTATTAAAATTTATTATTAAATAAATACTTATTATTAAAATTTGTAGCACCATCAATTTTTGAAATTATTTGATAATGAAATTAGTTGTCAAATTCTTGCGTTGGCAACATTACGTGCGTTGAAAGTTCAATTTTTCGAACTTCTGCGTTTACGTTGTGAATGTTTGCGTTGAGATTAACTAGTCCCATACATTTTATATAGGTTGAATATTTTTCTGACAGTGCGCGTATGTTGAGACTATCTCTGGGGTTAAACTTTTGAATTGATGCGAAATAAAGATTTTATTATTATATTATTAGTACCACCACTATGATAAAAGCTTATTTTTTTTATTTTTTTCACATTTTTTGGTGATATTTAATACCACTACCATGATAAAAGCTTGTTTTTTTTTTGTTAAAAGCTTGTTTTTTTTAGTTTTTTAGGTTTATTTTTTTATTTTGTTTACATGAAAATTCTTTAGGATATTCGCTGACTATGCATGAGGTTAAATTATAATCAATAATTCCAGATGTAAGCTTAGAAAATATGTTTCTGTTTCTATTAGAACAATAATTTTGTTTTTTTTTCCTAATCGAAGATCTGTAGTGAGCAGCAACCTTGATGGAAACAACACCTTGCGGTATTTTTTTATGACTTTGTTTTAATGTTTTCAAGTTAGAACAGCCAAAATCTTCTAAATTACGTATTAAGTTAATACCACCAATTATATTTTCTAGCCATAGGAGAAGCTGCTAAAAGCATTTAACCAACATGAATACAAAAAAGTTTTAGCATGTAAGAATATGTTGCCCCACATACAATACGACGTGCTTAACATCAAAAAGATTACCACCAAGTATGGTGAAACTTTGGTTGCTGAGCTCCCAGAAGAAATAATATATCTTCCTAAAAGATATAACGCTACTCTAACCACTGAAATGCTAATGGAGATTAATATGGGTGGCTATTACATTAAAAATGGTGGCGAAATGTGCAGATCTACAAAATTAGTTTTAAGTAAAATCTCATAAAATAATGTGAAATTATATATACATATATACGAAGCGAGACTTTTTTAAGAACGGAAGCACAGTAATAGAATTTAAAGTTTTTGAGACTTATAAATGAACAGCATAATAAGTATGACAAGAGGTCGAAATCTTATGAAATATAGAGATGAAATAGTTTGATTTTAATTGTTTTGAAATTATATGGATATGTTTTTTTAATTTTTAAAGATTAATTCAATTCCACGTACTTTGGGAGCAAATATTTCGAATATTTCGTTCCACTCCACATCAATAGATAATTGCACATAAATAGTATAAATTCACTCATTTAAATTTTAAAGAGAATTTCTTCAATACTGAAATTTCTTCTATTGAATCTTCTATTGAGAATAACGATTTTAAATTATGCATTATTACACAGAGTAATAATAAAACAGAGGAACAAACCTGAACAAATAAAAGGTCGATTGTTTCCCCCATATAAAATACAAATTACTAATAGCTCAATTCTAATACTTTCAAATGTGATATGTTTACATTTACACGACAACCGCAAAAAGTGATACGTGAGAAATTGAAATTATTTTATTAGAGAGTTTTTTGTTTTATATTATTCTTTTTCTTTCTAAGCAGTAAGCATTCACAAATATTTAGTGAAAATATTTTTTTGTTGGATAGCTAGTGGGATAAGCAATAATTATGTTTTTACTAAATAATATTTGTTTATTATTTAAATTTTATTTTTATAAGTTTTACGTTTTTAGTTGTTTCAAATTTTATAATTTTTGAAAATTTACTATGAATTTATAATTTTAAGTTTTCTTTTGTTCTTTTTTTGTGATAAACTCTTCATTAATTAATTTTTCACTTAACCAGGTTGAATGTTTTCTTAATAGAATTAAAAGCAGAAAATCAAAGATATTTTTGCGGTGATCAGCACACGTTTCAGCCAAAAACCAATTTTGAAAATCTTGTGATTTGTTTCTTTCTTCAATGCTTTTATTATAAATTTGTTCTTTAATATTAGGAATAGAACAGTTTAAATTAAAAAAATTATCAAATATTTTTACATGAAAATTACACACTTTGAAGAAAATTTCTGATGGGACTAGCAAAACAAAATGTGTATTTAAAATTTTTTATGAAATAAAAACCATTCGGTATCTAAATCATATGTTTCATTATCTTTTGTCATCGTAAAAAATCGGAAAAGACAACACCGTAAAGAAATCTAATAATGAGAAAAATCTGTTTCTCATTTTTTACTTTCTTGTACTTCAGCTTGTTTGCACTAGCAAATACATTGAAAGGTGGAGCCATTAGAAATATAAATTTATTTAAAATGCAAAAGAAGAAATAGTCATTTTTTAAAGCAGTTTGGCTGTCTGTTATATTTATCGTGATTATTAATATTCTTATTCTTATGCAAGCAGAAAAGACTGTAGAAAGAAAACAAAAATAAGAGAATTATGTTCGAAGTAGTCAAAACAACAAAGAGTAAAAATTACATAATAATGTATCATACAAACTCATTATTTCTTTCATATAAAGTAGCAAACAGAGGAAAAAAAATTTCTCAATTTCTCAAAAAAATTTCTCAAAAAATAATGATTTTGTATGATACATTCTAATGGTTGAAACAGAGTAATTTATAAGAAGAGATTTTTTTGTTTGATGAATGTATCATACCAACTCATTATTTGTTACATATAAAGTACCATCAGAAAAAAAAAATTCTCAATTACTATATAAAAAATAATGATTTTGTATGATACATTAAAATGTTTTGAAAGAGTATTTTTTTTTATTTGATTTTTCTAGGGAAGCACTCAGTACCTTCAATATATGAAGGCTTCGTCACTGATATATATATATATATATATATATATATATATATATATATATATATATATATATATATATATATATATATATTATATTTCCCTTAATGATAGTAATTATGAAAACAGTAAAATGTAATGTTGTGTAATAGTTTTGTTTATTATTTTTAAATATATATATATATATATAAAATATAATACATCAGTTTTATTTATTCATGAATTGTCTTGAGAAGAGAATCCAAGCCATTTAACAAACACCACTTTACCTTTTGTTTTTATTATTTTCTCAAGGAGATAGAGATTTGGATATTTAACTTTATTTAGTTCGAGTCCATAAAATACTCCTTTTATAGGGTTACCTTCATAGTCTTCTAAAAGATATGTTACAGGATTTGTTATTTGAATTTTTTGAATTTGGATAATCTCCGTTGTCCATTTAGGTGTGTAACCCTTTTCAAAAACATGAAAAGGTACTTGAGTAGTAAGACCTAAGATAGAGCAAGCTCACACCTCCGAAGCCCATCTACCAGGGCTGCGTAATTGGTGGCGCCATCTGTGAAAATTTTTGTATGGTGTTTTGAAAGCGCCTAAATATATGCATAAATATATATAACTTATGCATATGCCCGAAGCCCGGCTGTAATTGGTGGCGCAATATGTAAGACGAAGCCCGGCTGTATTTGGTGGGGATTTTTGTGTGGTATTTTGAAAGCGCTCGAATATACGCATAAATATATAATTTTTGAGTGAGATGATTTGTTTTTTTTGTGTGGCGTTTTGAGAGCACCTGAATATATGCATATAGTATTTAGTTTAACTATGTAGTATGACGTGGGAGGATCTTAAAACGATTAGTGAATTTGATATTGATGTAGAGACATCATTTAAAAATATTTTTAATAAACAACTATTAATAATAACAAATTATTTAAATGAAAATAAAAATATTTTAACTGCAGACCATAGAGAACATTTTGAAAATTATAAATCGATATTAATAAGACAAGTGAATGATGGTGAGACTGAATACTTAAGTCATGATCCCGCCCACTCAATTTGTATGTTATCTTCTAATAGTCCCGATTATTGTCTTACACTTATGAGATTATATGCGAGTTTTTCTAAATAATAATTACAGTTATTCTAATTTAAGAAATCATGTTGTTAAATATGTTGGAAATAAAGTACTTCTTAGAAACTAATTATAATTTAATAAACAAATAATAATTACGATTGGAAAGGTAGATGAATCGTCATATTACGATTCCCACATTTGATATTAATTATAGTAAATGTGATTGTATTAGGTATTGTGAAATAGTCACTATTATTAATTCATATAATAATCATAATAAACACGTGCGAACATGTTTTAAAGCAAAACCACAAACAAATGCTGAATTAGCTGAGTATCTGTTGAATTAGTCTTTAAATTAATTACTATTAGAAAGGTAGATGAAACATTTTAAATAATTAATAAAATGGATATTGATGAGTTAAATAATATATTGGAACTAATGGATATCTGGTTAACAACAACACCAAGTGAAGAAACATCAACTGAAACAACCGCAACAACAACACCAACAATTAAACAAACCTTTGCAATGAATAAAAGACTTTTATTTTTGTTTTTATTTTAGAATTTCAGTTTTATGTATCCATGAGTTATGTTGACTTGAAAAACCAAGCCATTTTGCAAATACTTTATTTTTATTCGTTTTTAAAATTTTCTTAATCAGATACATATTATTATGTTTACTTTATTTAGTTCTAGTTCATAGAATCCTCCTTGAACAGGTTGACCTTGATAATCTTCAAAAGTCAGTCTGTCGGTCTGTCAGTTTGCCTATGTATAATTCTGTGTGTTTGGTTGATTATGTAAAAGTGTGAACAAATCCCCAAATTTGTTAAACCTCTGAGCTTTTTATGATTGTTTTGATAACAATGTTTTGAATATATGGTTGTTGTTGTTGTTGTAAAAAAAATTTTTGTGGTTTTTTTTTTTTTTTTTTGCGTGGACAGATAGAGCATTATTATTATTATTATCTGAAGTTAGAATTTTACATTTTATTTCCCAAAAACTTTTAGTGTCTTTTACTGAAGTTAGTTGTTTAGCTAACTGCAATTCATGAGAGTTTTTACTATCAACACATATTTTTTTATATTTTTTGTTTTGTTCTATGTACAAGTTTCTAATTGAATCTTCATTTGTTTTTCTGTATTTATTTAATAGTTTAAATGTTTTAATTCGACCTTTTTCGCAATTCCATGTATACCATGGCTGTTTTTTTCTTTAATACAGCTTTAGTTTTATTTCCATCATCAACAATTTTTATAATATTTACTAATTGGTTATGCTGCTGTTCAACATTTAACATATATTCGTTACATCCGATTTGTGTTAAATATTTTAGATTATTTTGATATTGATGCTTTTTAATATTATTTCACTTCATTTTTGGTAATAGAATATTTTTATATGGTTTGAAATTTTTTTCGTCATTTAGTTCAATATTAAAACATATGGCAAAATGTTTTTAATTTCAATATTTATTATATTCGACCAGGTTCCTCTTATTAAACCTAAGTATATGACCGATCTTCCATTATGATTAACAAAAGTATATTCACCTGATTTGTCGCCATTCCAGACACCATTAATTATTTTAAAATCAAATTCATAGACAGATCAATTAAATCTTTTCCTCTTTTATCGATTTTATCATGCTTCGAATTACGTATTTGTTGTGAATATTCATATAAATAGTTCAAATTATAAGACCCAATTCGTGCATTAAAGCCACCAATTATAAACAGATTTTCTCTATTGAAATTATTAAAGAATTTTTTTAGTCGATGGTAGTCATTTTGCCAGTTAGTCACATTTAAATAAATGGGTAGTATGTAGTACATTATTTCTTTAATATTAATTTCAATTACAACATAACCATATAAATCAATAAATGAACTGCTAATTTTATCCACATAGTTTATACCAAATTGGTCTACCAATTTCTAATTTTTTGGCTGCCAACAATGCAATTTGTGATTAGGGAACAAATTCTCAAAAGATTGTATTTTAAAATCTGTTACAAACGTTTCTAATAGGCAAAATACTTCATGTTTACTTATAAATTGCGGTAATATTATCTTACTAGCTAAACCTGATAAATTATATAATAAGATACTAAAATTAAATTCTTCTTATATAACTACTAATTTTATTATTGAAGCAAACGGCTGTAGACTCTGCTATTCTTGGCATAACTTCCCTACTATTGCAGTAATATCAACATTATATAGCTGTTTTACTAAGTTCACAGTATTTTCATCACTATTATTAAAAATCAATCCATTTTCATCATTCCAGCTGAATTTATTTTTCTCGATACTCACCATGTCACCTCTTACTATAATCTTTTTAGTATTATGAGACTTTTTTATTTCTTTTCTTATTACAAGCAATTTATTTTGTTTATTTATACATATTTTAGATAAATTTCGCGATATTGATATATTCGTATCTTTTAAAAGCGCGGAATTTTTTATTATATTCTGCATCATAATGGTAAGCTCAACTCAACTAGTATGCTAGGTGTTAGGTGTAGCATTTTTCTTCGCTCTAACTATACCTAACGTACCCTCTATTTTTAGCGTGTCATTAATTATTTTTTGAATTACTATTTCTGGATTTTCATTTTCCTTTATTTTGATATTTCGAAATACTAAGTTCTTTCTTCTCATATAAAACTGCATTTTTTTGTGTTTCTAGTCCTATTTGTATCTGCTTTTTCTGCTTTATACTAAGGCAATGCCTGTGTAGTATATCGATGTTCTCTGCTACTATTGATTGCTACTTAGGCAATGCCTGTTAATAGACTTTGTTTGTTTTAAAATAAAACACTGGAATTATTTTCTATATTTTCTGAGGCAATGCCTGTACAGAAGTAGAGCTAGAATTGAACTCCCTGAAACACCAAAAATCCATCCAATTTATACGTTTTTAATTGCTACTTCAGCGCTTTATAAATTATTGATTGATTTATTAAAAGAAGTGTTGTGCAACAACAACAAACAGGTGAGTGTATTTATTATTGTTTTGGGCAATAATGCTTAATACGCATTATTGTAACCCGTACTTTATTATTTGTTGTTGCGTACTTTATTATTTGTTGTAAAGTTCATTTACTTTTTTATATTTATTTATTTACATATTTGTAAATTTATGCATTTTGTACAATTTTTAGCAACAACAATTCAAAACAAACAATAAAAATGTGTAAAGCTCACTAGAAGCTTTTATTGTTACACAACACCTCCCTTTTCCGCGTTAAAACTAAATATAGTTTTAGAAAAGAGACTTATTTTTGTAAATTAGATTTAGTTTTAGGAAGTGTGGCGTTTCAGGATTTTACTTTTCTTTCTCTTTATTTTATTTATGATTATTAATATTTTTTCCAATTACAAATTACAATAAAAGTTTCTTAAGCTCTAAATATGAAATTTTCTTAAAGTTATTAAAAAAATGTATATAATATTTTTTACAATTTTGTTTTTCTGCAAAAATATTTTTTTTTTATATGAAGTTTAATTTATTTAATTTAATATAATTTTTCCAATTCTTTTTTTTTAATATAAGTTTTTTTTTTAATATAAGTATAACATTTTTTCTAAATAATTTTTTTAAATTTATTTCATAATTTTGCCATTTTTGTTCTTACTAATATTATTAACAATTATAAAAAAATATGATAAATATAAAATTTTAGTATTATTTCATAATTTTACCATTTGTTCTTACTAATATTATTAACATTTATAAAAAAAATCTGATAAATATAAAATTTTAGTATTTTCTGAACTCTATTACAAATATTCAAGAAGACATATTTAACACGTTCGTGACATCGTGCACCACCAGTGGTACACTCCACAGTATTTTGAAACACCGTAAGTGAATGTTACGGAATTTATTTTTGGACGTAAATTTTTATTTTTAAATTTATAAAGTATTTCGTCAGTGCGTAGGCAAAGGTAAGTTTAATAAAAACAACAGGTCTAATAAGTAGTTCTTGTTACTTTTTCGTCGTGGACCACCTGTGGTACACTACGTCCCTATAATACACATACGGTATTTTAGTCGTCGTGTACCATATATGGCACACATATTTACAAAATTTTAAATAAAGTTTTATTTAACATTTATGCATATAGAATGAAACCGCAAGATATTTTAGCTGCCCTGGAAGAAGATTCTTCTGATATGGAAGATGTTGTTGACTTTTCTGGATCTGAAGAGTCATATGTACCATCAGAATCTGACAATGATAGTGAATCAGATAGTGAAATTGATGATATAATCAGCGAAACTGGCTCAACGGAGGATTTGGACGCTACATCATATACAGACACATGGGGAGAATGTACAATTAGAGACAAACAATTCCTTTTTCATGATGACAGCGGCGTAAATTATTCTCTTGATTATACTGATCCGTTTAATTTATACAAATTGTTCCTTACTGATGAAGTGTTAGATCTTATTGTCACAGAAACCAATAGGTATGCATCACAATTCATTGCCACACATACTATTAGCCGTCGTTCAATGATGGCAAATTGGAAGAATACGAATGAAACGGAAATCAAAAAATTTTTGGCTATTGTTTTGATTATGGGTATATCTACTGTTCCTACAATGCGGTTATATTGGTCAAAAAATCCATTATACAGAAATGCTGTTATTGTTAAAAATATGTCACGTAATAGATTTGAAGTGCTTTTAAAATGTTTACATTTCAGTGATAATGAAAACCCAGTTGGAGAAACAAAATTAGTGAAAATAAACCCATTATTAGCAAAACTATCACAATCATTCAAATCAACTGTTACTCCTGGCGAGGATGTTGTTATAGATGAAACAATGATACCATGGAGAGGCCGTCTAAATTTTAGGCAATATCTACCAGGTAAAGCACATAGTATGGAGTCAAATTGTATAAACTATGCACTTCTCATGGATACACATACGCTATTAAGGTATATAGTGGCGCAGGAACTACCAAATCCAGTTTTGGCCATTCGTATGACATAACCATGGGTTTACTTGATGGACTTACAGATAAAGGCAGAACATTATTTGTTGACAATTTTTATACAAGTGTACCGCTTACTGAAGAATTGCTGCGACAAAAAACCTATGTGTGTGGAACTTTACGAAAAAACAGACGAGGCAACTGCAAAGAAGTATGTATGAAAAAAGTAAAAAAGGGTGAAATTTTTGGAAAAGAAAACAAAAATGGAATACGCATCTTCAAATGGACAGACAAAAGAGAAGTTGTTATGCTGTCCAGTAATCCGGAGCATACCGTCACGCTAGCTGAAACAGGGAAAAAAAATAAATTAGGAGAAAATGTTACTAAACCCGTTGCAGTAATAGCATACAACCAAATAAAAAAAGGTGTCGATTATTCTGACCAAATGTCGTCTTATTATACACCATTACGAAAATCCATTAGATGGTATAAAAAAGTTGGTTTTGAGCTCATACTTGGAACAAGCATTGTTAATGCATGGGTTATATCTAACCACTATCTAACAGCAAATAAAACCATTACCATGCTTAATTTCAAAGAAAAAGTAATAGAAGGTCTACTAGGGGATAATGATAATAGTAATGATAATATCCAACCTAGTACCAGCACTGCTTCAGTCAACCTAAAAAAAAATCCAACTCATCAATTAATTAAACGCGATGGTCCGGCAGCAACCACTAGAAAAAGATGTCTATCTTGCTACCAAAATATACAAAAAATAAAAGGGGCTAAAGTAGCTCGCAGTGAAGCTAAAAGAGTACAAACTTTTTGCAATAATTGCAGTGATAAACCTACAATGTGTTTGGAATGTTTCAATGCAAAACATCGTTAAATACTATTTATATTAATTTTATTATATGTTATACGTAATGTTATATTTCATTATAGTGAATTTCTTTTTATTTCTGAATAAAATATGAATTTTTTAATTTCTTCCAACAAAATGTTTTTTTAAATTTTAAGTCCTATTTAAATAAACTTTGCTATAAAATGTTTGTGCACCACCAGTGGTACACGCATAATATAATCAATTTTTTAATATTCCTGACAGTCGTAAGTATAAAAACATAGTTTTAATATAATATGTTAGAATTTTCATAAAGTACTATAAACATACACATCGTGTACCACTGGTGGCGCACACGACCAGCAAACAAATCGCTAGTGTACCACCTGTGGTACACGATGTCCAAATGGAAAAAATGTTAAAAAAACAAATGTCACGAACGTGATCTATATTTAATATTTAACTTCTAATTTTTATGAAATTATTCTCAATAATTGTAATGAAGTAAAATCTATCCTATTACGATATGGCTTTATTTCTCAAACATTTTATATAACGATATGGCTTTATTTCTCATTCATTTGAGAAATAAAGCCATATGCGGAAATTTCGCGGATATGGCTTTATTTTTCAATTGAACGAGAAATAAAGCCATTATGGCTTTATTACATATGGCCTTATTGCATGGCACCGAACGCAACATATTAAATAAATATCAAGTATGTTTTATAGTAGGCTATGGATGTTGTCATAATTTATTCATGCCAATAAATATTTGTTAAGTTGTATCAGTTAAAAAAGAAAAAAACTCTTTGTTATGTTTATTGATTTTAAAGCTGCTTTTAATCACATAGATAGAAAGTTATTGTTGTATAAATTAAATTAAATCGGGTTATCGTACAAACTTCTTAAAGCATTGTATTCAAATACAAATTCTGCGGTTTGGGATGGGGTAAATATTTCGGCTGATTTTATGACAGAATCTGCTGTTCAACAAGGTGGTATAGTAAGTCCTACGTTATTTAACCTTTGTATTAACGATATCTGTGATGAATTACCAGGTGGAGCAAATATAGTTCATCTCATAATAAAAATTTTACGTTATGCTGATGATTTGGTAATTATGACTGAACACCGGAAGCGCTACAGCGAATGATCAATAAAATAAAAAAATATTGTGAAAGGTGGAACCTAGTAATAAACCTAGATAAATCAAAAGTAATGGTCTTTAGAAATGGGGGAAAGTTAGGTAGAAATCAAAGAAATTGGTACTATGGACCAGATTCTAGAGGTTACAAATGAATGTATGTGGATCACATCAAAAATAAGTTTTATGCAGAATATGAGTATAGCTCATTCCGTTAAATATAGAATTTTCCTTTCAGTATTTAGATCAGTAATCTGTTATGGCGCTCAAACTTGGGGGTATCTGAGGTATGATGAAGTTGAAAAGTTACAACAATATTTTTAGACAAAACACACTTAATCATAATTTAGGAATGAATAATTATTTTCTAGATTGTTATCCAACTAAGATGATTTCAAATATTTTTAGATTGGGCCTTTAAGCTCTAAATATGAAATTTTCTTAAAGTTATTTTCAAAATGTATATAATATTTTTTACAATTTTGTTTTTCTGCAAAAATATTTTTTTTTATATAAAGTTTAATTTATTTAATTTAATATAATTTTTGCAATTCTTTTTTTTTAATATAAGTTTTTTTTTTAATATAAGTATAACAATTTTTTCTAAATATTTTTTTTAAATTTATTTCATAATTTTTCCATTTGTGTTCTTACTAATATTATTAACAATTATAAAAAAATATGATAAATATAAAATTTTAGTATTATTTCATAATTTTACTATTTGTTCTTACTAATATTATTAACATTTATAAAAAAAATCTGATAAATATAAAATTTTAGTATTTTCTGAACTCTATTACATATAAACAATTTTATTCATGTTTTTTTTACATTTTAGGTGTTCAAGTTAATTATTTCACGAATTATTATTTCTACTTAATCTATTATTTCAATTTGATTCCTTTGATTAAATTCATAAATAAAATCTGTTCCTCCCTTTACCTTCTCTTCCAAATAAAAATCTATTTATGAATTTAAACTAAATTCGATCCTAATTGTACTTAATAATTGTAAAATTAAAATATAAATCGTACTGAATTACTATCCTGGGTCAAACAGGTGTCTAATATGAAAAATTCGCTCATCTGTTGTATTTATTTTCTCTTTACTGTTTCTTGTATTGTATGTGGCAGACTTCTTCAACTGATGAATCTTATAATTTTGCACTGGATGAATCTTTAGTTCTAATTCCGGAATAACCTTTGCCTCCTCATTAATGGCTACCCAAACTTTACCATTTTTTATTGTACCGATACTATTACCGACATATAAAACTTTTCCAATACACAAAATTTCTCCTGCTTCCTTAACTTTGATTTGTATTGCTTTTTCTGATCTACTAGGAATATCCCCTATTTTCTGAAAATTTAAATCTTCCGAAAAATCTATTAAATCATAATCATTATCAAAAACTGTCTCTGAAAAATCTATTAAATCAACATCATTATTAAAAATTGTCTCTTCTGAAAAATCTATTAAGTCGCATTCCTCCCCGCAGCGTTGGACATTGACCCGATACGTTGATTCTTTAGCAACTCGAGGTTCAATCTCGAGTGAGTGTGGCTCCGTGAGACTATTAAGCCTGACGATATGTACTATCGTAGATGGAATGTTAGCTTCTTTATTCAATAAATAGCTAGTTTCTTTTGTTTTAATATTATTTTTAATTCTTAAATCATCACTAATACAACTAAAATCTCTTAGTTTCTCTGTTACTTCCTCATCATTACTATAAAAATATATATTATTAATATTCTCCTCAATATCACTGCTATTATTCTTCTCAATATCACTATTTAAATAAGTTTTTCTTTGCTGACAATTTACATCTACATCGATTTCTTTATTTCTTTCCAAGTCAATTTTATTTTCATGAATATTCTTTCCTAGATCCTTATACAAATCAATTTTACAATTTTGTTTTTTGGTTATTAGTATTATTTGGTTGGTTGACAGTATTAAAAATGGTTTTATTTTTATATTCTTCGAATAAGTCTCTAAAATCATCATTTTTATTGTATCTATTCACATTATTATGATCCCTATTAAATCCAAACTAGTATGGGACTGCCTTAAAATCTTAATAGAACTAAGTAACAAAAACATAGTTACTATCATGTGGATACCAGGACACTCGGGTTTTCATGGGAATGAAGCTGCCGACACGCTGGCCAAACAGGGTTCGGACAATATCTTCACCATTCAATACCGTTCTGTGGTACTCCGTTCAGCATAGCCAAATCAACCATCAACAACTGGTTGATTGGGATATGGGGAAACCTCTGCAACAACACTCCAGGTTGTTCTATGTATAAAAAATTCATCCCCACAATCTCCACCAAAAAAACGACGGAGCTCCTTAACCTCAAAATAAACCAAATCCGACTAATAACTGGCTTTTTAACAGGCCACTGCCGGCTTAACTACCACGTTAACAAGCTGGACAGATCACACTCACCCCTCTGTAGAATCTGCCGTGAGCACCACGAAACCTCCAAACACATACTATGTGTATGCGTAGGGCTTTCTCGTAACAGACTGCAACAGTTTAACAAGGGGTTCCTAAACCCACAGGATATCATATTCAGCTCTCAAAAACCCACCCTCAGATTTATCTACAACCTGAACTTCATTAAAGAGCTATAAGATAACAGAACGTCACAATAGGTCAGTAATGGCCGCGGTGACATATGGGAACACAATGCCCAGTTCTGTAACTCTAATCTAATCTAATCTATTATGATCCCTATTATTATTATCAATTTCAAAATTTTTGACATTATTATCAAAATTATTATTATTAAATTTATTTATAGTATAGTTTCCACTAGTTCCTCTTTCAGTCGTACCGTTACCTATTGGAATATTAAATTCTGTCCTATTTTTGTTCGTAATCGGGAAATGCAAGGTTTGTTTTGGTCCTAATATGTTACAGTTTTCCGATAAAAAGTCATTTTCGAAAATTTCGTCAGCAGGTAGCAGGTCATGTTCCTCTACAACTTGAAATTCCCACGACAATTTGTCAGGTATGAGGAAATTCCCTAAACATTTCCCTAACGTTTCACTGCGGTCATGAATAGTCTGAATAACAGTATTTTGTATATTTGCAATAGGCGTCCCTTGTCCGATTTGTTTTGAACGCCTGTATCTACCAATAATGTGACAGTTCCAGTTTTTGCTATATCTAGAGGGATTGTCACAAGCATTTTTTGTTACGCCCTCTACAGTTTTAATGAGTTTCGAGGTATTGGCCCATCCCTCGACCGTTTCCCTGTCTAGCCTGATATCTTTGTCTAATCGGACTTGTCAGTTCAGAATGTCCGTCTCTTTCACACCAGTCACATAATAATCTAGTGTTACTACGTATTGTATTAACTTGAACTGGAGTGTCGGTATTCCGTGGTTTCTTAAAAGGGCAGTTCATCGCTATATGTCCCGTATTTCGACATAAATGACATTCCACTCTTGCTTCATTTGTTGTCCTTTGCATACGAGGTGATCGGCAGTCTCTACTGTAATGTCCAATTCGTCTGCAATTAAAACATGTCACCCTAGGTGGTTCCCTAGCTGGTGGTCTCATTGTACTTTTGAATTCACTGTCCATCATTCTATTGTTGTTTCCATTGTAATTTTGGTTGTTTGGACGTATTCCAGAATTGTTAAGTCGTGGTCCATTAAAAATAAGTGCCAAGATAGTGTTCGGTGAGCCTGTTAAGTATTTCCTGAAAAAATAAAATGTAACTTCTCTTTGAACTAAATAAAAAGACAATGTCTGTAGGGTTTGCGTTTAATTCAATTTTGAATAAAAATATTTTATTAAATAATAATTTATTAAATGTACAATTATAATTATCAAATATCAAACAAACAAACAATTTTGATTTACTTTACTTTACTTTAATAAATTTCATTTGTGTTGACGTTGAATGATGCGTTGCGTCTGCCGTCACTGTGTTCGTACTATTAACTTGGCTGGTGACTGACGTTCAATTCAACTGGGTGTCTGTTTACTGAATTGCCGCTTGAGTGACAACTTCAATAAACTTTCAACAACCCTGCTAGCACTGTTCAATGCTGATGAATCGTTTGCGATTGATTTTAGAAACAATGAAAATTTCTTCCACAGAAACCTACCAATTGGTTGATACGACTAATGGTTATGATTTTCTAAATATCTAAGCTAATTTCTGTCTAACTAAATCCTGCTTAATTGCGATTACGTGAATTATATATTTTTTGTAATATAATGCGGTTTTGACACGCGAGTTTAAAATTATTTTAGGGTGTTGGTTAAATTAAGAACTACCAAAATGTAACTAACTTACAATATGGTTCGAAATAATTTACGCCGTAAATTATCAGGATAAATTTAATGTAAATTTTCCTCCCAAAGAAAATAATCGTTTTGTAAGAACAATTATTCACAATTTAACCTCACTAATTAAATTTCGAGCTGCAACTCAATAACCGTAACTAATAATCGACACGTGCTCACAATGCGGCTTCAAATCTAACTTCAATAAAAATATACACACAAAAAAAATGTGGTTATTTTTGCCTTTGTATTTTTGGTTTATAATTACCAAATTAATTTAACTGACTTTAGATAATTTAATTACTGAACTGAATTTCTTAACCGTTTTAACTAACCTTTTTTTATTATAATTAATTGAATTAAATTCTATCAATTTGCGACAAACTTTAAATTAAATTCTACGTAACACCTTTATCAATCTTTATTTAATTAATTTTTTCTCTAAATTTATGCCAAAAAATGTTACTAATTCACTAATAATATTCGTTAAACTAAATTATAGAAATTTCCGACAATTTTCCTGAATCTAGTTTTAATAATTCAATAACAAATTTACCTTAATTGAATTCTATTAATTCACTAAATTGGCAATTTTATTCTTTTAAACTAACACTAATTTAATTAATAATTAATTCACTTTTCCGTTTTAATAAAAAATTTAAATTTATTTTCCCAAATTATTCTGAAATTTTCACCAAATTAGTGTATAGGAACAATTGTACAAATTCCACAATTACTTGTGCATGTAACAATCTTATCCGTATACACGTGGTTTTTTTTAATACCTTTTTTTTAATATAAATTAAATAATTAATTTATTGCTGTCTGCTAAAAATGCTGCGATTAGGATACTACTGGATTGCTGCTACGATGAGACTGAATAATTTCTCAAAGTGGCTATCGCTTATATAATCTAAATTCTTTCGAGTTTCTAATTTCTTCATGGTGTTACCATGTTAAATTTTACTAACTTTTACCATAATGGTAATATCTTTCTATGCTGAAGGTTTTCTGAAAACCTTTACTAACCTTTTTAGTTTTAACTATATATTTCCTACTATTTTCATAAATAATTTTTATGATTATAATTCATTTTCATGGAAAATTCTCTAATTTAATTCTGCTATAATTCGCCATAATTTGTTCTAAAAAATGTTCAGCCCTGGCAAATTTAATTATTTTTAAGTTGTCCCTACTGAATTTTATTTATTGAGAGTGTTTTCGCGTAGTTATTTTTTTCTCGCTTGCGCCGCTTACATCTCGCTCGCACTTATAAGGGTTTTCCTTTAAGTTAAAAAACATAAATTCTATGTTTTATGTTGGTTTTCCGCGATTTTCCTTAACATAATTCGATTCGCGATTATGTTTTCTACCGGGTAGTGAAATTTCGTAAAGTTACTGCGACCCGTCTATTAGTTATTTAATCTACAAGTTTCGGTTTGACAGATAAAATGCCGGCATTTTATCTGTTTTTATTTTATAAATATTGGATTATTTCCAACAAATAGCGAAGGTAAGTTAATAAAATTGAAATTAGGAATTCATTTGAATTCCAAATATTTATATACATCATGGATGTCAGCTATTTTGTGGCTGATATCTATCTAAACTTTTTTCCCTATTTTTCAGATTTGTTGGTGCAAAACCCAGAATTGTTTTGTGGTTTGTGACCAACATGCATGATGGATTGGCTGCATTTTTGTTTCAGTTGGAAGCTAAGGTAAGTACCTTTCAATTTTGTATATTAAATGTAGAAACAATCAACAATCATTCATGGATTATTGATGTGAATATTTCATGTGTGGTTGTTGTTGTTTTTATTTATATTTGTGTACAAAATAATGTAAATTTTTTTTTTGTTTTTAGTTTATTTTCAATATCCATGGAGACACCAAGGATTCTGGACAATCACATACATGTAAGTTTTCAACATAATAATGTATATATGTTGCATTAATATATTTTTCTTTTTTTAGGGGTGCTGGCTGAACATTCTCCCGCCCGTTGAACAGTATGGTTCAACATCAATTTTTTCTCGTTCGCTCTTTTTCTTAGCTGATGACGGTGAAACATCACCTTCCCATCAGCATAAACTCTAACACGGATGCACCATCTATTAGGTAAATTTACAATAAATTCTCTTTGCTTAGATGTTTTAATTTTTTCAAAGTCAATTCTTTCCAGCACATCTCTTGGCAGAAAGAGTTCTTCACCTTCTTTGGTAACAATTCGCTGGATGTCGTTTGCCATTCTCATTTTGAATTCTACAATAGTGCTGGACACTCGCAATGAGCCCCAATTTGTAGTGTAGCACCCATTGATTAAAACTGGTGTTCCAAACAAATCTTCAGCTGCGGTTTGAATAGGTGTAGTGTTGGTTGTTGTGCTACTCACTTTGGAACTTTCACCAGCTTGCACTGGTAAATTGCATTCCGCAGTGGATGCAACAACTTGCTGTTTGTTGACTGTTGATGTGCTCTCACATATCTTTGCTAAACCAACAGCTACAGTTTTTGATTTTGGGTTTTGTGGTTCAAAAAACCATTTTTGCTCAACAGCTCGTTTGTGTGTTGGTGCCACAGATGTCGCGGATTTGGAATCACCAACACGTTGGCATTGTTTCAGCCGCTGCTGTTCCTTCTTTGGGGATAAGGACACATCTTCCCAAATTGTTAAAAAATCATTGGTTTCGAAAGCATTCATGATTCCTAATAATAAAAAAAACTAATCAGTACTATATTTTTTCTTTTTATTAATTGGACAACATGAACATGAACTATAACCAACATGACGGCACGACCTATTTCATTAGATTTAAATTAGTATGTTGTTGATGATAGTGAAAATTCACCTTCCCATCAAAACAACAATAAACCTATCTATGTAAAAGAAAAAAAAAACAAAATGAACAGCTATTAAACTTTATTGCATACATTTAATGCATCATTTTACACATTTTTTTTTTTATTTTTTTTATTTTTCAGCTACCAGTCCTTTGGCGTTTCTTGGTACAATTGGTGCCATACCTGCTGGGCGGCCAACGTTTGCCTTCATTAAACGCCATTGTGCTGAGTCATATCTCAGACTGGGTCCCCATTTTTCCAATTCAGCATAGTTAAAATAGTCATTGATGCTTTGCGTTATCACATCCCCTATTTCTTCCAGCGTTTTACAGCTATTCATATTGCGTTGATTTACATTTGAAAAATGGTATTTATTTTTAGTTATATCCATTACGATTTCCTTAACCTGATTATAACCCAAAAAAAAATAAAAAAAACAATTATTAATAAATTTGTTTTTTAAGTAATATTACCACATAAAATACAAACAAATAACGGACAAATAGGACAACACAACATATCAGTGTTAATAATTATTGTTCTTGTTGCTTATTGTCGGTATTTGTCAATAATGGACAAATTTTCGTTATCGGTCTTTTAAATGTGCTGTGTTGTGTTTTTACTTCGATTACTCGAACTAGTCCGTCTGTTCCTGGAAACGTTTGAACAATTTTTCCAAGTGGCCAAAATGTTGGTGCTGTATTTTCTTCTCGGATTAATAC